>JAOXNO010000003.1:4130083-4154040 GCA_028565335.1 Limnodromus scolopaceus
AGCCGTTTAGATGTGGTGTTGGGGGATATGGTGTAGGGGAGAACTTTGTAGAGTAGGGTAGATGGTTGGACTCGATTATCCCAAGGGTCTCTTCCAACCTAGACGATTCTATGATTCTATATACACAGCCCTGCTGACAGCCCTCGTAGATCGTCTCCAAGATGAGACCACGCACCCAGACTGAAATTGCCCCTTGCAGTTTGGGGCTGCAGAGGCGGAGTGAGAAAACCAGGGCTGAACGATACTGAAAACGGGAAGCAAGGGACGCTATCCAACTTCCAATATCCACTGTCACAGACTTTGTGTGTACTTACGGCCATTCTGCTGTGTTTATTGAATGTGTTACAAAAGTCAATGAAGAAATGCACTTTTGCAGTAGAAAAGGGCCTACCCTCTGTGAAGGGCCTACCCTCTGGGAAAACATCAGTGATGCTGCTGAGACTTTGTTGCTGTACAGAGGAGGGCATAATCTTGCTCTCCCTGCACTGGACAAAATCTTATAAATTTTGGATCTCTCAGCAGGAAAGTCCTGGTTGCTGTTTCAGGCTCCTTGTTGCTTGCCCATGCCTCCATTTCCCCCAGCATCAATAAGGTTATTACATAAACAGGATTTTCCACAATATATCTTTGTCTCACAAAAAGCCATTCCATTTTGATACAAAACATTGATTTGACATATTCTTGATTCATTTCCCTTTATTCTTGTGGCATATTTTATTTCTCAGACTCTAGTAGCATGAATGCCTGGGAAAAGGAAGCAGAGGGTTACATCACTGTGAAGCTTCATCAGATCTATTTGAACAATGTGGCATCAACGTAGCAGTAGTGGCTTTAAGTTTTAGGTCCTCAGCTATGTGAAGGCTCAGGATGACATATGCTTCCAGCCTTATCCCCTTTTCCTGTATGGATGCAACCACTCTACGTGTCACCCTCTCTGGGCACACTGAGAAGCGTGTGACCATGCATCAGTATATGGTACTGCCTGAACTACATTTTGTCATTTCCTCTAACATAAGGAAAAGGCACCTTTGTCCCCAGATAGGAGGTCCTAAATTTTTTAGTGAATAGAAATTTAAAAATATGCATTCAGTTATTAAATATTTGATTCCTGATTCATGGGTCATCCCATGCTGATCGCAGCAAACAGCCATAAGAGTGCAGGATTCCTCTCTTCTTCCTTCCAGTTGCAGATTTTAAACTATTTGCAAGCAAAGTGTTATTGACAAAATTGTGTGAGTCATTGTGGATAATAAATAGATTTAATGATCTGTGTAGACAATCACAAACAAAAAGAAAAATTTATTGCAAAAATGATTTCTTATTAATTATTTTCTCCATTCCAGTGCTTGCTGAAACCTCATGGGAATTTTGAGGATCAATTAGTTAAGGTTCAGATATGATCTTGAATAATGTTTCAGAAATCCAAAATACTAGGTGTTAGCTGAGGCTTCTTCTGTGAATTTTTCTTGTTTGAGTGGACTTCACCAGATCATTATAGTGCATTTCATAACTGACCACTAACTTTGGATTTATAACTATTTGCTATGCAAATCTCCAAATATTCAGTGTCACCTTCATTTTCACATGCTATTCAGCTGTCTGCTTCACCCTGATTTGTGTGTATAGTTTTGACTTTAATGAAGATTTGAGTGTTTACATGAATAAACATTTGAGAGAATAAATTTAGTGTCCAGTCTCAAATGCAGTATAATTTAAAGCCAGAAGAGACCATTTGAATAATATATTGCAAAACAGACCATTTTGTACCCTCCGAGTAGTTCTTGCAGTGAGGGGAATGAATTTTTTCCCACCACACAGGTGAGTGCTATTGAGTTCAATAATATCTCGTTGAATAAGACCGTATCTTTTAGAGCACATCCAGTCTCTATGAAAAGACTCCAGGTGATGATAAATGCATCCCTTTCCTTGACAAAGTGTGCTAATGGTTGTTCTCCTTCACTGGTGCAAAGTGAAGGTATAGTTCCTATTGAAAGTGGTTTTCAGTATCATTATTAGTTAGCTTTTCATAGCCAAAAAATAAAAAAAAATAAAAATCAAAAGAATGTTCCTTTTAGCTCTCCATGACATTCACAGCTCCCACAGCAGACGGTCTAGTGAGTAAATATAAAGTAACAGACTTTCTAACCACACTATTTACTTGGTTCTTTGCAATGGCTTTGAATGAGCCATTAAGGACTGTTGTGTAAATATAGGATTATGGGCTCTTTAAACACATGCTATTCACTTGTTCTGCCATTATGGGGAACTCTCACTAGCAGGCTCCTACTGACAGACTCTTTGTTAATCCTTGTTTGGTAGGAAAGACAGCAATGGCTCTCTGCTCCTTTCTTTGCCATCCACCTGTGTAACTTAAAGAGTGCCAATAGGAGAGCTCTGCCTCTTTGACTGAGCGCATACAGAATTTGTGGTCCTCCTGGGGTTAAAATTATCATGGCACGAGGGTTACACTTTGGCATCAAATTAACATGACTTCATTAGGCTTAAGCAAGCTCTTGTGTGTCTCTCCCAGTCTTTTCTGAGGATATTAATGGATTTTCCTACCTGTTTATATAAGAACAAGGGTCGTTGTTTCTAATCACCATGATACTGTAATTATCTGGTTCAGGAAGGATCCACGTTACATTGAATCCACATGTCACCACTTGTTATAGACTCCAAAACAGCTCATAACACCTTTAAACAAACTCAACACTGGTAATAAAAGATCAAACAGTTATGGATAGACCCTACTAGTGCAGTAGTCAAAGTTACAATCCAGACTGAATTTTCTAGCATGCTATATTTCTTTATCAGTTATATTAAGTCATATCAATAAACATCTAATAAAAAAAAATCTGGAAACATACATGCACTCTGTAATCTTCTGTTTTTATTTATTCTCAAAAATACAAAATTTTTATGAGATATGCTACTATCTGACCTGGAACTGTTGGACTTTACATCCTACCGCACCAGTGGGAAGACATGGAGGTGAAAAACTGAGTGACAATGAGGAACAACTCCAAACATCACGGAGAGTGAGAAAGCTCCAATCATTAGCAAGGGTACAGGGAACACCAGTTACCACCAAACAGTGGGAGGCGTTCTGATGTCTGACACAACATTTGGCTTGCCAGCCATTTCACAACAAGGTCCCATGGTGGGAGACGATGGAGAATTAAAAAAGGAGGTGGCTTAGGAGTCTTCTTATTTGCTTCCTACTCTTTTAGGTAACTGGTCAAGCCAAACTACACACAGTGTAAGAAAGGGATGTCAAAACATCTTCCACCATCTGATACCATTGACTCTCCTATGCCTTGTGTTGTCTAAATAATGAGGCAGAGCAGAGGACACTACACCACCACTGCAGTTCAGAACAAGTGCGGAAGGATATACACAGCATCAGAGCTTATCCTTAACCAAGACCCCAGAAAACAGCAAGTTCCTGTATCCTGCTTTCACTGGGAATCGCAGGCTACATGACAGCACACTAAAATATCTCCAATCACCTGACTACATCACTTCTGTATCTTCCCTCTGTTCCTGGAGCAGTGGTGAGTTTCCTGAGTGTAAAGCAAGATGCAGCTCAGCAGATCCAGTTTTTCTCCCTTTCAGTGCTTCAAGTCTCATTTCGACAGGAATACTAAGGCTTCTGCTTCACAGGAGCCTCTCACATCTTAATAATAATCAGATACTGAGCTTCCAAAAGAACATGTTAAGTCTGAGCCTGGGGCTGGCTCCAAAGTCTACTGAACTCAAATGAAATATTAACAGTGATTTGGATTAGATGCTCTACGGTTCAACAGGCAAGAGAGAAGAGCTGATTGCTCCTTGCACTCCTACGGACGTAAATCATCTCAAGGGGGAAGAGAGGATAAAGCCATGATTTTCCTACTTTCCACATCAGTCCTTTGACCTGGTTACTAACGGCATCGCCTTCTCCCCAGGACAGCTAGGCTAGTTAGTGCCTCACTTGGAGAAGTCTCCTGATATCTTCTGCCTGAGCCAATCTGGGAATAGCAGCGTAGGCTTGGGGTTTTTAATCTTCAATAGGCTGAAAGACCATGCACTAACTCGTAACCCTTGGTATTACACCTGATTTTACCTGTGTCCAGAGAGGCCAATTTCTTTTACAGCTCTAATTTACTGAGGCTACAAATGCCAAGCCACAAAGGGTCCTAATTCTACAGACAGCTTTGCTTAAAAGGCAGCAATTAATTATCCCATTGCTTTTCCAATTTCCTCTTTAAGTTTTTACATCCTTTATTGTGTGTCCTTGGCAGATATTTTAGGGTTTTTGTCTTACAGGTTCTTGAGATACTTAGAGGTTTAAGATCTCTGTGGCATGAAAAGATGTAAAGCCACAAGCTCAGAAATTACACAGGCCTTGTTACTTAGTGGTTGCGTAATCCATGTCATCTGTTTCTGCCTTTTTCTCTATTTCCGGTGGCTGGGAGCATGTGTGAAGGGTGGAGAACTTGAGCTAATAGCCTCCAGCTAGCTGAACATGGGAATATCTAGCCTTGGCTTCAGTTGCTTTAGACAAAATATCCAGGACTGATGATGTTGCTGCATGATCTCTTCTCGCAAAAGACATGGTCTTTTCTAGGATTTTATAAATAATTGAGTCTTTCCTTAGGGGAGGAAGAGACATAAAGGTGAACTATAATTATGAAATCTGAATGCTGATTAGGTGAGATAAAATTCTTAGTTTCAGGATACCTGCTAGAATTTTTCTAATGGCAAAATGTGCTCATGGTGTCACTTTTACATCACAACCTAAAGATAATGAGGCCAGATGTTTTGGACTGATGCCAGGCTGCTGTATCTACCTCAGGTTCAGCCAGAATCCCTCGCAGAGCACAAACAGTGGAGCTGCAGTTGCCTACGGTGCAAGACATCACTTGGAGCTCTGTGGAGAACTTTCTGGGAAGATATTGAAATCTCCCACTAATGCACTTGTTTGTTTAAAACTGCCTTTGTCCGCCTGTTTGCTTGTGTTCCCAGCAAGGATTTGGAATAGGTCTGAAGTCTGGCTGGACTTTTCACTTTAGCTCAGTTACCCAGCAGGCTGGCATCTCAAGGAGTACGCTTTCTAATCAGCCAACTAACAGAACGCTTTGTGTCACAGGGAAACCTGACAACATCACAGCAATTAAAAATATCTTCGTGGCTACACTGAAATTGCATCACAAGATCTATTCAAGCTCTTGAAAACAGCTCATAAATTTTACAAGGGAGGAACAGCTGGAGTTGGCATCAGGGAGTGCTGTTGTTTTGGCTTGCAGATACAATAATTCCCTAGTAATAAAAAAAAAAAAATCCGCTTCACACATGCTAGTCCCATGAATATGTTTCTAGGGCTTTTTTTTTTCTGTCTCCCTCCCTCTTTTTTTTGTGGGTGTTTTGAGTTTGGGTGATAATTTTGGAGCTGAAAGTGTTTTTAGTGCTTTCATTTAAAAAGCAGAAGGGAAAGAAAAGGTGATTTCTTTTTCTTCATTGTGTTCTAAATCATTTCTGACCCTAAGAAACAAACGCACAAACAAACAAATAAAAAAAGCCATGAAAGCTTTGATCTACAGAAAAGAAAACTGACTGGTATTTAAAGAAGAAGGAAAATAAGGAAAGCTCTTTCTCTAAACACTTTGCTGATGAGAAAATAACATCTTCTGTCATTCTGAGTGCTGCGTTTGGAGCCTCAGGAGCAGCACTGTTTTTATGGATAGGAAAAGTAAGAACCTACCTATTTTAGGAAGAAGTTAGAGGTGGCAAAAAAGCCAACTTGAAGTATCATATATATTATTTGGAGACATTAATTCTTAGAGAGTAATTTCGCATTTCACTTGGGAGTAAGTAAATTGAAAAGAATACATAACAAATTAAATTGCTTCCTCCTCAGGCCATAGTTCCACAGGCCTTATCTAGAGGATCCTTGTAACCCATGTCAGGGAGCCACTACTCAGAGAAAGGAAACTGCCTGCAAAAGGTAGATCTTGCCTTGCATACAGAGTTTCTTCTATCAAACAGTGTTTCCTGAGATGTAGGTTCCAAGTCACTCAGGTGTGGTGCAAGACATGATACTTTTGGGCCATCAAGCAACCTCTTCTTTCCAGGTTGCTTGGCCTGGTACTTGCCAAGAAACATTATGTGTGCCCAGCATCCCATCTCTGATGCTGGCCAGTAGCTGATGCCTTGGGAACAGGATTAAGGCCACATGATTACCCTCCTTCAAACACTACACCAGATTGATTGCAGTTCAGGGAGTTTCTGAGCCCAAAGTGGCAGCTTTGCACTTAACAGCTCATGGGGAATTTTTCTTTTGTGGATTTATCCAGCCAGTCTTCTGCACCCATGTAAACTTTCAGCATCCAACAGTATCCATGTTTTGCAGCTCAGCTCCATGTGAACTGAAGAACCACTTCAGTGTTTTTATGTCAAATCTACAACTTGATACCTTAGTACCTTGTACTAGAGAAGAACTATTGACCCCCTATTCACCTCCTTCAAGTCACTGGGGATTTGGTCAATCAAATCTAGGATTCTCTACTTCTAAAGAAACCGACATTTCAGATAAGATGTGAAACCAGGAATCTGTCCCACGTGATTAAAGAGCAAACTGAGATGTTTCAGGAAGTTTTCAGAGCGATACTGGGGTTGGGCTTTTGTCTCCTGTTGCAGCAAATCCTTGTGAAGCTCTCCCACCCCAACGAGAGTGTAGGTCCTGCCCAGAGGAATACTCAATCTAATTCGGATATGGACAAGGCAGAATGCACAAAAGCAGACACAAGTCTGAGGAGTGATGGACAGTGGGCTTTTGTGGACAATGGAAGGAGATCTGGGAAGGAGACAGGGCTGTTTAGCACTCAAGGGAAGGGAAAAACAGCAGTTCCTATTGAGGGACAGCATGACCCATTGGAAAGGGTTTCAGTCTGGGACTCCAGGATGCCTGGGGTCTCATCCCCTGGCTGGCTGGATTGTATTTGCTTTCACTTTTTTTCTCTGGGTGCAAAACAGAGAGGCTGATACTGATTCACCTTCAGAAAGTGCTGTGAAAGCTATAGATGAAAAGCACAATGGAAAAGTTAAGCAATATTAATGATTATGAAGCCACAAGGTTCTCCAAATAGAAGATGCTAAAAAGTACAAAGTGGTATTATATTTTTATTAAAAATGTTATAGCCGGGTACTCTCCTCCCTTTCATTGAATGCGTCCAGCTTCCTTCCTCACTGATGGAAATTGAATTACTTGCAGTGTTTTGTACTGAAATTTTTTATTATATTCTAAAAAAAAAAAAAAAGATACCAATAATATAGATCCAATAATTAAATTGCCACCAGAAGATGATAAGTCATGAATGGAACAAACAAAGGGAATAAAAGGGAAGAGGAATACAAAGAAATGTATTATATGACCAGCATATGGAATATTAAAAGGAATAAAGAAAACATAACCCTGATAATAAAGTCAGAGTAATGACTTTGACAGTTTATGTTGAAGGCACCATCTGGGCAAAGAATTTTTTTTCAAATTGCTGGTGTAACTCTTGCCCTCCTGAACTTCAGGGCAGAATTTTCCTCTGATTTGCATTTTCAGAAGTTCTCACTTCACTATGGCTAGCTACTGCTCCTGGAGGCATTTTGTTCCTACGAAGTTTAAGGAGCTTCTCTTGTGTGTCTTTTGCTTTACCCTGTTTTCCTTCTGGCTTTGTGGGAGAAGAGCACAGAATGAAGGGTTAAGGGCTGGTGGGCTGCCCCCAGTTTTCAGGCCCTGCTGCAGGTGATAAAAGGGAAAAGGCAGGACACAGGGCTGGGATGATGGGCTGGGTTGGGAGGGTATCTTCTTGTTAATGCCCTGGGGGAAAGGAAGGGTGGTGATCCTACTGTGGTTCATGCTAGAGAAGGCTTTCAGATTCTCACTTCTGGGCAGGCTGTGCTTCTAGTGGAGACAACTGGCTCTGGGCTACTTTGATATCTTTCATAGGGCTGGTAGGACAGGGGAAAGCGAAGCCTGTTTCATGGCACGTGTTAGAGCAACTTCAGGATAATGCTAACTGTGCTGGGGTTCTGCCCTACGAGCTGGGGCAGTAGAATATGCAGGTTTTGCTCCCTCTTGCTGCCTCCTGTCTGGGAGCAATCCCTTTGTGCCTTGACACACAGCAGCCAATACTGCAAAGCTAATTTTCCAGCTCTCAGTCCTTTGCAGATGTTCCCATTAAGTTAGGATCCTTAGCTGACTGCTTTAGGGCATATTTCTTGCTACTTTAGGCTTCTTAATCTTACTACTTTAGGCTTCTTAACCACAGCAGAAATCAGGCAGGAAGAGGGAGCCGGTATTACGGATTATTCAGATAACCACAAGCTGCATAAAGCCCCATTCATCGAGATGTTTTCATCGACAGGTTTTCATCTGAAAGCTTATGGAAGTGGCTAGAAGTAACCATTCAAATGCTTCCTGTTTCTCAGATAAGCCCTGTAACTCACCCAGGTTTATAAAGCAAATCGGTGGTGATGAGCAAAATCTAGACTTCTGGTTTTCTGGATTCATTAGGATAATGTGCCTTTGCTTGATACGTGAATGTGAGGCAGAGGCTCCCTTTCAGCTGAGACAGTGCAAGGTTTACAAATCAAGCCAGACCCAGGATTTCCTGAAGCCCATTGCTATGCTATTGAAAACCGCAAACTGAGAAACAGATATAAAGCAGCAGCGTAAGCCAGCTTTCTCCAAATGACAACTGGGGGTGGTGCTACAGTTTGGGGGGACAGGATGGCAGGTAGTGGTGTACCTTGGTGTCCCATGCTCCATAGCTGGCTTTGGAAAGCCAAGGAGCAGCTGCCTCATTTTACTGGGGGTGGGGCCTCAGCCCTGCCAGCAATGGCTGGAAATCTTCTGCAGCAAGTTTTCTCTTGTTTCAATTTGTGCTTGAGATTTGAGGATGAAAGCCAGGAGGATGAGACTTAACCATGATAGAAACCACAGGAGAGCTTGCAATGATGGGTCACGTTAGCTGAACCAGACTGCGAGGCTGGCGTTAGTTTGGTTACGGGCGACTGATGTAGTTTTTTCCGATGTGGCAGACAGTAAATGCTGCAAGTGGCTGTTTGCCGAGACAGAACTTAAAAATAACAATCACTCCCAAGTGTGTCTCCTTCTACTTGTGCTAAGATGTTATTTTGCCAGCATATGAGAAAGCCACAAAGCATTCAGACTAGATGATTTTTAGGACCACAGTTTCTCTTGGCCTTCGCCCTGACCTGAAGAAAGTAAAAAGCTGCTAAATTTTGGAAGGCAGAGGAGAGAATAGCAAGGGAGAAAGAGGAAAGCAGTCTCCTCTAAAGTGCATGTGAGGGATTTAGTCCTTTGAAACGCATCTGTTGAGAGGAGCTGTAGCCCTAGGAGAGAGGGGGTGAATCTATTTGTGCTTATACACTGTGCCGAATATCCAGAAACTTGGACGCAGGAGGAGGTGAAATTGTTTACATTTATGTAACGATTGCAAGCCACAAAACACCATTTGTTTTCCTCATTACCGAGACCTCTGAGAGTAATATAGGTCCTGGTACAGCCTTTGCAGCACACCATGTGCTGTCTCGCTCTGTTTCCCTTGAGCTGGGTCTGGGTTTTCAGTGAGGAACTGGAGGTGGGATGAGCCTGGACCCCCTGGCAGGAGGGGTGATGCTGGCCACTGGGTGCTCACTGCCTTGGGGTGCCCGTGTGCTCCCTCCACCATGCTGCCTGTGAGGCACCATCCAGCATTGGGGCAGATCTATAACCTTGAAATTTCTCAAGGTCATGTATTGCCCAAGGAGGGGATAACTAAGTGATGACCTCCAACAAGCAGGTCCCTCCATAGGGTCCATCTGCAAAAAGGGTGTAGCAGCAGTAGGAGACCCGGACAGTGAGTCTGGGAGCCAGTGGAAATGCGTGAAAAGCACGCTGTCTCTGCAACCTTCCTCACGTCAGCAGGGCTCTCGGCAGCAGGAGGCAACTGCTCTGCTAAGTCATAATAAATGGTGCTTTTGATTGAATTCGGAGCAATTTCCCTTTAAGAGAATTCCCTTTAAAAAGAATAATAACCCTTTTTCTGAGATCTGAGTGTCGGCAGAAGAAGCCAGGCTTGTTTTCACGTTTTAGCTGTGAAACAGTATCGGGCGGCACCATCTGATTCCTTTTCTTACAATTCTTTTGTGTCTTTCCTTTTGTAAGCAAAAATGAGCACATTCAGGCGTGAGAGAAAGAAGTGAAATCAGATTGTATTGCATTTCTTTGGCATATATGGTGCAATGCAAGATTTTTTTTTCCTTTAACTTCTGAAATTTCAGATAGCCTTAGAAAAAATGCCAGCATGGGAAAAAAATGGGGAATCGGCTTTCCATCTAAATGCTATTTTAAAAATCCCATAAATGTAAGTAGCCTTTTTATGCATTTAATTTTTTTTTTATCATTCCTCAGCTCTGTTTTCAGGTCTTCTCTTCTATGCACTTTCAGATGAGCCCATGTCGTATGAAAGTGATGTTTTGTTAATGGAGACCATCAGCAGTTCTAACAGCAGGAACTAAACTGAGAATTTCCTTCCCCAAAACAGCCCTGCTAATTTACTTCAGCCTAAAGTAAAACTGAAAAGATATTCTTTCAGTAAATTGTAAATTCATCCCAAAAAGCAGAACTTCAAGGGAACTAAAACTGCTCAGCTTACTTTGAGAAAATGATTTAGGCTGAATAAAAAAGAGCAGGGCAAAGCTGTAGGCAAGTGTGACACACTGCATTTCAACACCTTCAAAGGGAAATAAATATTTGGAAATGTTGCAATGTTTCATTTTGAAGTTATTTTTAAGGGAAACTTTTTTGTTTCAAAATGGTCATTTCCATTTAAAAAATGAATCTTCAAAAAGAGTTTTAAAGAAATAAGGGTCAAACATTCTGAATTATTTGTTTCAGCTCAAATGCAGCATTTCAAGTTAGCACCCAAGTGATTTTTTTTTAGGGAGTTGAGTCCTTCTTCCTGCATATGCTCTGTGTAAATTTGACTCATGCATATTTTTTCCCAAGGAAATCTTGGGTTTTGCAACAGAACAGAAAAGCCACTTTTTATCCCTTTACCTGCCAAAGCCTCGGTTATCCAGCCCTCACACATGCACACCACTTCTAGCGGATGCTGAAGCCTGGCCAAAATCATTCTCTGCTTCTCCATTCCCCAGCACTCCAGAGAGCTTTGCCAATGTGGCTCAATGCCACCTTGTGCTCCACTGTTTTCCCATTCTTCAGTCCCTGGCAAAGCTGTTCTAGGAACCTCTTTCCTGACCCACTGCCCATTTATCCATTCCCCAGTGACTAGTCCTAGTGCATCACCTGCAGCACGATTCCCTAATGCAGATGTGGTTTCCCATACTCACTCCCATGCACTGCTTGCCATAGCAAAAAGTGAATGTTGCTCTCAACAACCTCTCTGGTACTATGGCTGAATGGTGCTATCTTTGGGATTCAGTGCTTTTGCGGCATGGGGTTAAGATGAGATCCTTACAAAGTTAAGGTCCCTTTGAATCTCAGCTCTAAATGGGCCCTCTTTATACCAGTTGCTGGACTCATCCTGCCACTGCAGTGCTCCCCAGGCCCTTCCTGCCTCTGCTCCAAAGGCAGCGCACTGCACCTCTTCACATTAGACAAAAAAGCCCACGCATTTTTCTAGCATCTGCCAGTGTTGCTCCAAGATTTCAACAAGTCTCAGGACAGGGCAATAGGCAGATCAGCTGCATCTGCTAAGATCCAGCTCAGAGCTGCTCTCACAAACGTTGGCTGATAAACCCATCCTTAGTAGGGTGAAGGGTTTGTATTAGAAAGTGAGATTAGTCATTCTAATCATAGGGTAGGAGCTGCTCTTAGGATCTGGGATGCATTTTATCAGCATTTTATCCATCCTCAATTTGAAGTTAAATTCTGGCTCTTTCTAAAGCATCTCTAGGCTACAGGGGTGGGGGTGGCTTTTTCTCTCTCTTCCCCTGGTTCATTCTGGGCAGATGTCTGGTATTTTATCCTCAGTGTGGGGACTTCACAGAAAGACTGAAGTAATTTTTAAGTTGTACAAGTTTTGCAGGCATAACTTTCTCCTTTTTTAGTAGAAAAATTCTCTATTTTTCAAACAGAAAAAGACATAGCTCTCAACCCAGGAGGTACCTCCTAAGAGCCACTTCCCAAGTTTTCCCCATCTCTGATTATACAGTCTTGACAGGAATCAGCCCAGCACAGCTTTCTACAGCACAGCCTCGCTTGAGGTGGCAAAGGGCAGTACATTAGCTTCAGTGCTGGTAGAAGTTTAAGGGCAACAGTTTTAAGCAAGTGCATTAACAAGTGAGGAGGACTGCTCTGCCAGACACCGGGATAAAGGGTTCTTTCTAAAGGCATTGGAGAAAAGAGCCATGCTGCATCTTTTTGCTTTTACCTGGACTCCCTCACCTGGCTGCCCACAAGCAGCTGGGGACTCCCTGGTTTTGGGTTTTCAGGATTGTGAAAATGTGGATACTAGGCCCTTGTCAGACCGCCCCAGCCAAGTCCTGTCATTGCTCTATGCCTCAGTTTCCCTAAGAGAAAAAAGAACATCAAGATACTAGTGCCCTCTGGTGAAGTGAAGAAAAAAAGACGTAGAAGCATCTAAATGAAAAATTAATGAGAAAACAACATGTGAAAATGAAGCTGAAACGCTATTAGTAGGTGCTCTCCTGTATGCTAGTTATTTTGTGTAGTACAAGGATTAAATACCAGGCTTTTTAATTGCCCCCAGGTACTCAGGTGATTTTGATGCTCTAAGAACAATAGTGTTCACCTCTGATCTTCAGTCTGGTCTTTCACTCCTGCTCCCAATGAGAGGAGATGTTCCCCAGCTCTAAACTTTAGCACAACTCGTATCATTCAGGAGCTGCTGCTGTGAAATTGCTTCCCAAGATGAAAGGAATCTCACAGGAACAAGCAAACCTGGGAGACTTTTGCAGAGCAAGGCAAAGCCCCAGAGATACTTTGGGGCTGCAATGAATCAAAGCTCCCCTCCTCATCCTACTCTCCCCGATCAATAAAACCCAGCTTTGCTAACCTGCCTCTGATCCCAGGGTGCTTCTGCTTGACATTACCTGCACTGATGCTATTGCCATGAAGACCTTGGATGTGAGTTAGCACAGAAGTCTTGGGTGTACCTCATGTTCTTAATGCACACCTACAAAACCTGCTGGCTGCTTTCACACCCTCCTTCAGCAGGCGAAGATTTCTCTGGCTTCGCAGAAGCCGACAAGAAAGAACAGGGAGGGAAAAATCCTTCCCAGCTGCCCCATGTTCCTTCACAATAAAATGAAACCGTTCCTTTTTACCGGTGAGAGCCAGTCACCGCCCGGGAGAGAGAAAAGCTGTTTCCAGTCCCTCTCAAGCTCCATGGTCTTATTGTTCATGCAGCGCTCAGTGTCCAAAATATCAAGGGGTCTGGCAAGGGCTGCTGGAGGCAACTTCTGCGCGGAGCTCAACGGCAGCGAAGCATGAAAGAAGAGCAGCCCGCGCTGCCCAGCGAGGCAGAACACGCCAGCACACCCCTGACAGTGCCCTCCCTGCCGTTATTATCGCACGAGGGGAAAAAGGGATTTTTGTCAGCTGCTCAGAGGGGAATGCCAGGGCTGCATCTGCCTTCTGTCGCCTGCATCCTTCGGTTGGAGCAGGGGGTGAAAGCGTCTTTACTGATGGAAAAGAGGAACTGATGACTGCTGCTGATCCAGGAATGTTACTTTATTGATTTTCCTGGGGTACCTGGAGGTGGATATTGTGTAAGCAATGGTTTAATTGCATATATATGCAGATACTGCTGTTCATTTGCCATCCTAGAGCACTGCTAATGAAAAAAATGTTCAGACAGACTGACTGCAGGTAGGCAGCATTGTTCGTTGCTGGATAAGGAGCTTTACAGAAGTAGAATAAATAAATAAATAATGTTGACATGACCAGAAGTTCTAGACGTTTTTACCTCTGAAGGAATGTGCTTAATTTAGCCCTGCAGTAAGTCCAGGTACATGCCCAAATACAGCTGATCAGCCAATGGGGCAAGCACTCACCTAATTAATCTATGGAGTGTGACTGTCTGCATACAAAACAAGTGTGCAATTGTGCACCTGTTTTGCAGATGCCTTTGCACTTCTTTAGTGCTATAGAAGTCCTTTGCCGATACACCAGTTCCCAAACACACATGCAGAGGAAGATGTTGTCTTCTGTCACCACCCACAAGCCTGGTACTCAAATTCCAGGAGCCCAAGGCTGGTGAGACTCTGCTCGAAATTCTGTGATGGTCTATATCATACATATAGGTACATGTAATTCTGTATGTGTCCATGTCTGCATACAATCATCTTTCTTTTGTGCTTTTTAGAGAGCTGAACAAAATGGATGCTGTGAATAGGGGTGAAAATCTGCCAGCTTTGGTCTGATCAACCTCTGTGAGTGTGTCTGCAAGTGGAACTGGCACATGGCATCCCTTCACCCATCTTGAAGTTCAGCCACCTCATGCTTGGGCTGAAAAAAGGTTTTCCCATGCATCGCAGTCCTGCACAAAAGCACAGGACAGGAAATGAAGGATGTGCCTTCCAATTTATCAACACACTCTATTACAAGAAGTGTAGGAGCTGTAGATGCTGAAGTGTTGAACTGATATGTAGCTAGAACTGAAATCACCTCTGGAAACAGGCAAAGGAGGTCAAAAAGGAGAAAACTTGACCCAAACCTTGTTTCAAAATTCAAACTCGAATCAAATAACCTCCCAGTTATTTTCCACGTTCACAAGTTTTCTTTCCCTGTCTGTTTACACTGAGTGCTCTCTGAAGCACAAAAAAAGCAGTGAAAGCCAGTGAACATGACTGCCAGGAGCTGTGCCTTTCCAGCTTCCTGACCAAGTCTTTTGAAAAACCTCAGCAGAATGGTCCCCAGTAAATCCTTTTCAAATGCTGTGCTTGACTCCAAGCCCACTGGGGTAGGATGGAGAAGTTTAGTAAATACCACAGGGATATGCAGTTCAGGAGGAACCAAACTCGCAAGCTGCGGACATCCTCATCAGCAAGCTGTAGCGGTTTGATTAAATCTTTCCACGCAGCCAGAGATAATAACACTGTGAATAGAGCTTCCTAATTTCATTTCCCCAGCACAACGGAGCAGGTATATTTCCATACACAGGTGCAGGACCTTTGCTGCACTGGCTTTAAGAATCAGGAGAGATGAAGGCAGAGCTTACTTTACGCGTCACTGAAAATTTGGGAGTTAATCTCAGGAGACACTAAATCCCTCTTACTGGTTCTTCTGCAGTGGCACAGAGAGCAGACTGGTGGACACCGAGAATGATTGATGGTATTGCTGACCAAATGGAGAATGGTGATTTATGGACAAGCCACTGTCCAAACCATGCATGCTATATTGGGGAAAAATTAATGGATTCAGTTTCAGACCTCTTGGAAGGTGCTGGTCAAAGCCTTTCATTAAGTTAGCCTCTTGGATGTGGGCTGTCAAAATATTTTAACATCTGCCTGTGACCTCCAACCATTTTCCTTTCCCTTTGTTGCCTGCTCCAGCCCCAGACCTCCCTTGCAGTCAAAACTGACAGCATTAGCCATTAGAATCACTCTTTGAATTAATTACCCAGAAATATGCTTTCAAATCTTCCACTCCATGTAACAGCAAATTAAAGGGCAGCCTGGGTGGGGTTTTACACATCCTGGTTTGGCTGCCCCTTTCCAGCTAATGCGACCATTAACACTCTGGCTGCAGCGTTGGCCGCTGCTCTCCCTTCCCCGCTCCACACTTGCTGAGAAAAAAAAGCAGAAAGTCCTTTTATTTCCCAAATGTTTAAAGGAAGTTCAACACAGTGTTGATGGAAAGACCAGAGGGATGGTCCAGGAGACAAAGGTCCCTGATGAAACAGTGCCTGACCTCGTATCTGGGTAGAGACCCTGGGATATTCCTTTCTGTCTTTCAAGGTGTCCCCGCAGTGACCTGGTTTCCCATTTCTCCATTCCTCACTGCCCTGCAACTCTGCTTTTACCAGCAAAAAGCACATAAGGCTGGTACCCAAGCTTGGCAAGGGGCATTGTGTGACCAGCACAAGTGATCCCTTAGAGCACTGAGGCATTTCCTTCTCCTTTTCTGCAGGCTCCCCAAGGGGACATGCAGAACACAGGGACAACTCGTACCATGGGTACCTCCATGCTGATGACTGTTGCTTGTTGCTCAGTGTTTCTATGTCTCTGGAGCATGAAGCAGTAACACACCAAGCTCTGACTTTCTCCAAATCATTCCTGTCCCTTCAGCAACAAAATTTTTCTCAGACCAAGGCTGGAGGCACCAATGAGATGATGTCTCAGACGTGTGCACAAGTAGTGCCCAGGTGTGTGTGTAGCCAAACACTAGTTCTGTGTTTGCTCTCCCATTTAATCTGCATTTTTCCCTTTCTAAGGATCAAGCAAAGAATCCTGGCAAATAGATTTCATCCTCAATTTAGGAGCTTTGTGAAATGTTTTTCAGGTATTCAGAATTTTTTTTAAGGCAAGTGTTTAAAATTCAGACTCAGTTGAATGCCTAATTTGTATAAAGAATTACCACAGAATTACCACAGTTCAATCCATACCCATTCCTGTGCACAAAATTGGCAAAAATCCCCTCCAAAGCAAGTAACCTGACATTGATTGACATGCTTTTCTTCTCTGTGTTTTCTTGAACCCCTGAGATCTGTTGCACTCTGCTGATGGTTTAGATATAAACATCACCTTGTCTGAAAGTGGGCAATTAGCTTTTCCTTGGTGGGTAACTCTTCCCTCACATACTCTGCCTGACAGCCCCTATTCCCACATGGACCCAGTAAAACCAGAAGGCTGTCTCTCGCTCAGTGAGGGGGCTCCAGACAGCTGCGCCCAGGGGTGGAGAGGGATGGACAGGTACCTGCAAGGACAGGGTGGCCTCAGGGAGTTAGAGGAAGCCTATGGGAACAAGACCTGCAGCTGCAGCAGCAGAAGAGGAATGAACGAAGGGCATTATTTCTGCCAGCCCTGTGAGGTGATGTGATTGCTAGAAATGGTTAAAATAATTTTCGCCCACTTTCTTCTTCCCCACACTCCCTCTACCCTTGATTTTTGCCTTTCCTGGAGCAGCCTCTTGCAAACACTCCCTCTGCAAACACTCTCTCTGCAGAGCTTACGGAAGGGAGCAGGGGTCCCTGAAGCAGAAGAGAAATCAAAGGACTTGGAGAGGGAAGGGAAAATAAATAAATAAAGGGGTTGTTTATCTTTTTATTAATAGCAGAGTAGTGTTCCCAAGAGAATAGGCCAACTGTGACTCTAATCCAGCCATGCAAAGCTGCATCCCTGACTGTTTGGTTTGTATTTATTTTTTCTCTTCTCTTTTCCAGGGTTAATTGCAGGGAAAGAAAAGTGAGACGTTTAATTCTCGCCTCCTCAGATCTCCCCCTCCTTCCCCAGTGAACCACACACAACCTGGGTGTTTGCCCTCAGACCACCGAGTCAACACCGAGCTGTTGTGGTCGCTGCCACGTCCATCCAGGCTCAGTGACACTCCCAGGCTGTATGCGAAGGAGGACAGGGCCAAATCTGCCACATTGCATGGTACAGAGAGTCGGTTAATGACAGCAGGGGGTGGTTTTAATTCGTGTTTGTGTGAAGGGATATTCGGGTGGGTCAATGACACTGCTCTGCTGTCACCCAGGGAAAATAAACATACTCTACGCATTGCCCAGCAGCGAGATGACCTTCTGACATGTCTTGAAAGGGAAGCAGGAGGAGCTACCTGTGATGGGCCGATAGGCTTTCAAATGCATCCCAGGGAAGGGAAAATAAGAACTACTGATATTCATGTGAAAAGTGGTCCTGGCCTGCTGTATCTGTGATACCAGTGCAGAACACTGGCCAGTTTAATGACATGATCCCACTGCAGCGATGTCCACCAAGGACTCGCTCACCATCCCCAAAGCCCTGCCACAGCAGGACCCCCTGCACTGAAATTTCTGAAGCACATTTTGTGCTTGGGGTCTGGCCTGAAAGCTGGAGAGTTTTATTTTGGGATATCTGAGGCAGGATTTTCAAAGGCATATCTCATCAAAAGTCAAAGGGAATGAAGAACCTGACCTCCTTGTGTGCAGCTCAGCCTCTCTCCCCAAGCAGCTCTGGCTTCCCTTTCAGGACAGCAAAGCCTTATCCATTCTGCTTAGTAATGAATCCAGTTTGTAGCCATCAGGGTTTTCTTGAAAGAAGCAGTCCCAGTAGTCACCTGCAATGTCCAAGTCCACCTTTAACTCTGGCACAGCTAGGAGCCGCAGTAAAGTTGATGTGGTAGAGACAAGGTCAGCCTTGACGTGTGTCACAGCAGTTATATTAATTAAATGAAGTAGCAGTGGTTTTGCTAGGGTCTCACAGCCTTACCAATCCACCTTTCCTCGGGTGACCAATCTTGCCACAAAGTCCTATGGCTTCCTGAGCAGGTTATCAGGATCTGACCTTCTGCGCAAGAACAGATGGCAAGTGGTTTTGAATGAGCATCCCCAAATATACAGTGGAAAGCACAATTTCCCAAAAATCATGGTGAAGGGAGAGGAAAGTGCTGGTTTGAAGTGTTTTTTAAAGCTCCTAATTGGGGAAAGAAGAAAAGCAAGAAAGGATAAGTGTTCAGGTGGGGAAAGAGGAAGTAAAACCTGCATCTTAGTGCCTGGGCTACGGTACATCTCTGAAACTGCTGAGAGGGATGTAGCCGTCTCTGCAAATCAAGATGAGCTGGCTGGCCAATGAAGCATGCCCAGCATTTTATTTCTCATATTGTTTGGAGATAGGGATTCAGCTGAGTGCATTCAGCAAATAAAGATCAAATAACCTGCTGTGAATAATGTTTTAAACCCGGGTTCCTATCAGGATCTAGTTATAAGCCCATATACTCCGTTGGATAAAAAATAAGTTACACATGGCTGGAGGCAGTATTACTTTCTATGGAAGATGAAATCTGTTTTGAAATAGAAAATGTTTAGTGATTCCCCCTCCTCTTTTTATTTTTTTGGAAGGGCTAAACCCCATAAAGCTGCCTGACAGAGAGGATGGAGGAGGCTCCGCTAATATTTCACCCACCACCTCTGGGTCCAGAGGTAAGGATTTATGCTAAAAGAGGGGGTGAGCCCCGGGAGGAGAGGTGAGGTGGAGCCCACGTTGCCAGCTGGTTTGGCTGTTCTGCCTGGAATCAAGCTAACCTCTATTGCACTAAGCTCCTTAGCTCTGTGCAGAGAAACAAGCCCCTGATGAGCTGATCCTTTGCTTGCATGATGATAATCAACACCTTGGCTGCCAGCCACGGGGAAAAACCACCAGTTGCTGTTGTTCTTTCGCATGCGCACCTGAACCAACTCACAGCTTCATGGGGAAGGGGAATTTCTACTGAGTTGTTTGGGCCAGATGTAGATGCTGATGCTTGCTTTTGAAGAGCAGGCATTAAAATAAGCTCTGCTTATTTTAATGAAGGTGTTGGTTGAGAAAAGTACTGTTCCACAGCAATGTGGCAATGTAGCCCCTTCTCTTTTCAAGGACAGTCAGTAATACCCCATTGCTGCATGTGAAAAAGCACACTAGCAAGATAGAAAATGGCTACTGAAGGTTTTCACACTTGTTTCAGAACTGCTTTTCTTTAACTGTGGCATTTCACTTGACCATGTTGTTTTGTTTTCCTTTCTGTGTCCTTCACCTTTTCTCACATGTGCCAGAGCCTCTGATTTTTAATGGGTCTAGAAGAGTTGCAAAAAATCTACATAAACCCTCTTCAATAGTCCTTCAGCCAGACAGATGGTTGAAAATTTTCCTTCTAAACTGTTGTGTTTTTTTTTTAAAGACATGTTTATTGTGTGAAGTATCTGCTTTGCAGCAAAAACTTCAATTATTCCTCACAAAAACAAATATTAAAAAATGAAAACATTTTGACTGCAACCCTAAATACTTCAGCCAAAAAAAAAATCCAATCCCCAGTGTGTGTGCTTGTGTCTCTATTAAAATCTTTGATTTGGAAATGCTGCCACACGGGGGATTTTGTCAGAGCAATTCTTATTCTCATTCTCCACCATGGACTGAATGCCCTAAATCTGCTGCCTTCTATGCGGTGGGGCATGGCAGAGGCTCCTAGGGACATTGCCTCCCCGCTATGACAGAGGACACCCTCAGAGAAGAGGAGTGAGCAGAAGGTCTCACCTACAAAGACAGTGAGAGCCTGAAGTGGTTGAAGTTTGACTTGCATGAGATAGCACAGGAACATTACTTATGTGAAATATCTCTGCTTGTGGCTATGATATTTCAGGGTTTGAATTTCCTTTAAAATACTGAATTTAGGAAAAAATATGGGTTTTATACTTCCATTGATGTTTTTTGCCAGGAGTTGCACGTTGCTCAACCAGCTTTAGTGGTCATGATTTGTGGTTAAATATTTGTCTTAGCCACCCACCTCAGGTACTCTTTCCAACATGAGCTTGGAGATTCAAACATGGGTGTCCAGGATGTCTCTTTTTTTTCAAGAGCCGCGAGAGAAAACCAGCCTCTAACCCTCTAATG
Source organism: Limnodromus scolopaceus (assembly GCA_028565335.1). NCBI lineage: Eukaryota > Metazoa > Chordata > Aves > Charadriiformes > Scolopacidae > Limnodromus > Limnodromus scolopaceus. The sequence goes on from JAOXNO010000003.1 coordinate 4,150,673, forward strand.
CTGCTCTGCGACTATTGAGTACTGACTACTGGAGCATTTTGCTGGATGCTGAGAAGGTGGGGAAGATGGGACATATTCCTGCTTATAAGTGCTCAGATTTGCTTATCCACGAAGTTTAAACTGTTCTGCAAAGCATAAATGGAAACATGGACAGCTTTCAAGTCTACTGGCAAACACTAAGAACATGGGAAGGAAAACAAAACACATTTCTTCACTCCTTCCAGACTGAGTGACTGGTGGGAAGGAGACAGGGCCTGCAGGTGTACTTGTCTCCACTGACAGAGTTTTCTTCTCTCCACGCTCGAAGCTGACCAGCACCCTTCTCACTGCAGTACCATGGCATGGAGCCCAAGCAGCTAAATAAACCCAGCCTGTCAGCACAGCGTATTAGCTCTGGCTCAGTGCCATCCTGATGTGGTCATGCAATTTCTGGTCAGCTCAGCGTCTTGTCAGTGCTTGCTCGTGTCTCCTCAGTGGACCCAAGGCAGCCGTCTTTCATGCCTTGCTCCTCCTCTCCCAACCCACAAGGGTTTCATCTGCATACTTACAAGACAAACTGACTTTTCTGGTTTACCATGGAAATAATTTTCTTGATGAATAAGTGGAAGGTGGCTTGAAAATTTTAGAAGCCTCAGAGTATTTCTTCTAATGTAACTCAGGCCTACAATGTTGCTATTGGGATAAATGGAAATAAATCCCCTGCTTCTAGTCTGCAACTTAAAAAGCAACCCCCAATTTTCCAGCAATAGAGAGAGCTATGAGGCCTGGAGAAGTACAGCATTCTTGATTACAGCTTTGTTGAAAAACAGTGTTCTGAGATGTCTGGAGACCAGATAATAGGCACTGGTTTAGTTTAAAATAAGAGGCATTTCATGAATAAAGCTTCCCAGTGTGCAGAGACAGGGGAATATTGAAACTGTTTGTTGATGCTCTCTAGACTTGACTGTCTGGATTGCATTGTCATTATGTTTTCCCCAGAAGTCTCACTTTTGGAGAAGTTGCACCATCAGGCCCTCGCTGCAGATCCAGCCAGCTGAGAGAAACTTAAATACAGGGAGAAGGAAAGAGACTTTGTAGATTTGATCCTTGTATTACTGGATTAAGTTGCTTTTTCTTGCCTTTCTTCACCTGCCACTGTGTTGTCTAGTTAAACACTGTAAATATTCACTTTTATTTGCATTTTATCTTCCCTCAGTTTGAGCTTAGCCTGTTTTCGGCATGAGTGGTTTGATACTCAGGCATGTTTTACTGCAGGAATATAGTTGTTCTTAAAGGCATGGTAGTGGAATATCTTGTAAGCACCCAAGTTTCCTGTGAATTACTGCAGAGCATTCACAACTCAGCAGGAAACATTGGTTTCATGGCATAGTTTGAGAACTGGTGTTGCAGAAATCTGGAGAAGATGTTTCCAAGAGACCGCTTAATGAAAGGAAAGGTTTTTCCTGGCGTGAAGGGAAGTCCAGGGAGTCAGGAGTCTGATGGTTCTGGGGCATCTGTCACTCCCATGGAGAAGAGATCCTTAAGTCTCCAGCCATGAAACACTGAATGAAGAAGCAGAGCCTGATCCTGGCATAGGAAAACACAGAAAGGAGAAATGAAGGCCAAGCCCATACCACCTCTGTTCTCGCACATCGCATCCTAAACACAAATGTCTCTGGGATTAAAAAAGGGAAAAGAAAAATTTCCTTGAGTTAACAATAGAAGTTACTATCCTTGAATTATCACTTCAGTGCCTGGCTAATGACAAAGATGCTGAACACTGTCAGTCATGTGATATTTTCTACTGAGCTTCCAGCTAAACTCAGGAGGAAAGAGCAAATTGGGAAGCCACCCTCAGTCTCTGAGGGTAGAAGTTACCTATTTAGGTGAATCAGCAGCCTTGGAGACAGCAAAAACCTAATCCAATGCAAGTTTTGGTACAATCACATGTATGACCAGCCTCAGCCGGAGCAGCTTCATCATTGGTTGTATTGAGTCGGTTTTGCTGCGTGGGTATCATTCAAACAGACCTTGAAATTTGCAAGCAACCAATTGCATTTGAACATTTCAGATTTAATAATGAGTATCTTCTGCTTTTCATTAAGGATGAGCAGCTTCCAGACTTCCTGATATGAACCCAGAGGAGGGAAGCCAACAGCCCATGCATAATGGAGCTGGTTTTTTATGGCACAGCTTTTTTTTTGTGAGTGAATGTAGGACTCCCAGGGGACTAATCACGTTGGACAGCAGGTTCTGTGCAAGGTTCATGCTTCTCCCCCATGCATTTCCCATCTGACCAGTGTCAGCTTCTGTGGTTCCAGTTCTTGGTGTCCCATCTGAGGGATACACCTCAGTGCCTCCTCATCAACCTGAATTGCTCACCATGCAATTTGCTCACCTCTAAAACAACCTTCTTCTCTGATGGTTCAGACTCCGAACTCCTTTCAGCATGTGCCAGTGTACAGACTGGTCAAGCTGTTCCTTTGCCTTGTACCTGAGCTGTTCCCATGGCTCTTCCAGCGTGTTTTTTTCTGTCTCTGCACTACTTGTGCCTTGATGTCTTTCAGAGTCTAGGCAAATATGACTTATGCTTTGTGATGGTGGGCAAGATCTTGACTTAGGGGCCTGGGGAGGGGTTGAAAAATACATTATTCACACCATCTCCTTAAACTATCCACTTCAACCAAGAAATCTTCCAAGCATGTGTTTTTGCAGGAAGAAGTGCATGTACTTTGTTTTGAACATGAATTTTCATGTTCATTTCAAATGACCATGGTTTAATGCCATACCCACCTCTCAATGCCTCTGACGTTGTGATTTCTTTCCTGTGAGTTTCCAATACAACCTAAACCCCATGTCTCCTTTGCCAAGGACTTTTGTTCTTCCTCTCAACTCATCTCCAAGCATGCCATTGCATGATGTGGAGAGATAGCACAGTCTAAAGTTCAGAAGTTGGGGCCTTTGACCAGGTCCCCTGCTGTCTGGGTTGAGTGACCGTTACCCTTCCATGGGCCATGCCTTCCTCCCTCTCTACAACATCTTCTTCCCCAAGGGCTGGGAGAGTGACAAAAGAGCGCAGCACCCATGACAGTCATGAGGATACTTGTTGGCCCATGGCAGGCAGCCAGACAAGGCAAAATGCTCATGTGCTTAGAAAGAGAGTCCTGAAACACCACAGAGAAATACATAGGCACCCACCTAGAAAAATACTGAGCAATTCAGAAGGGGAACAGCCAAAAATTATTGTCTCTCTTGAGGAGGAAAGCAAAAATATCAACTTGTACTCAATGGCTTTAAGTCCAGTTGGAGAGAAGTGACAAGTGGTGTCCCTCAAGGGTCCGTGCTGGGACCAGTACTGTTTAACATTTTTATCAATGACATAGACAGAG
>JAOXNO010000003.1:4154140-4181405 GCA_028565335.1 Limnodromus scolopaceus
GTCCCTGTGACTGCGGGGGGGTCGGACTAGATGACCTTTGAAGGTCCCTTCCAGCCCAGATGATTCTATGATTCTATATGACCCTCGGTTTCTGTATGCAAGGGGTTGGATTCATCTCACTTCTACAAGGCAGACATTTCCATTTGAGCTAGGCACCCCAGGCTCCAATTATAGCCAAAGGGAGACACAGGCACTCATCCTAATGTCCATATTAGGATGAGATGAACTGTACTTTAAAATGCCTATTATTCTTTCTAGCCTGTAAAATAAACCTCTCATGAGTGGATCAGTTCTCTGAATAGGAAGATGAAATGAATCTCATCCCAGATTTCTGAGTATATCAGTGCAGCATTGTCCACCCTCCCACAGTTTGATACTGGGTTGGTTATAAAAAGAGTCCCCAGTTCTCATAAACTGGACTCTTGAGTGCAGCTTCTGGAGTTTTTAGCCAGATCAGGCAGCTGATTGTTTAAAAATACCTGATAGATGTCTCTATAGATTAAAGCCCTTTGAACATTTCCACAACTACCAGTCTTGTTTTCTTGCCTTTCCTTCAATAAACAACACACTAAATTTCACATGTTAGCTAATGCTAAATCATACCACAATTTTATAAACTCCTTTTCATCTTGAGATACTGGTGATTATGGGTGACAGTGATAGAGATGGACTTCTTCAGATTAATTTATTACAGCCTAAGGAATGTATCAGACCAAATGTACATTCCTCAGTAGGAGTGAAATGCAGTGTGAGCCATAGAGCAAAATACACCCTCAGTCTGATCCTGTGCAATACTTATGGAGACATCAGTCCTACCTCTGTCTTTGGTCCATGTGGCAACCCATTTCTGGAATCAAATAGTGCTTTGGGGGACATTTTTAAGGTCTGGAGACTTTCTAACTCCAGGAGTCCACAGATCAAAGCCTGAAACCCACCACGCCAGGCTAACAGCCTCTTCTCAACAGACATCTCTTCTCAGTGCCTTTCTCAGTTTAAACTATTTTTTCTTGACTGTGAGTAACCATAACCTGTATGAAATATCCCATACACAGCCTTACTACTGCTTTGTACAATGGCATCGGTATTTCCTCATTTCTTATGCAAACAGTTGTTCTGATGAGATTTCTTCCGCTGTGACTAATAAATTTGAGTCTTCTAACAGAAAGATTTTCAAAGGAGAGGGGTCTCCCTTTCCCCCCTTAGCTCTGCAGTAGAAATCCTTACTTATATAGTACCCGACTGCATGACTCTATCGTATTGGTACCACATTTCCATCTGCTTCCAGTTGTGTTCCTCTTTCTGTGTGTGCAGCCAAGCCCCTGCTCTGCTTCTGCCCCTGTGCTGCCACACAGCTCTGACATACCAGCCTTCACCACCCTGTTGGTCCTTCTCCACCAAAACCCAGCAGGGTCCAGCCTGCAGCCACAGAGTTAATTGGAGGCAGTGACAATGCAGGAGTTAATTAATCCCACCAAGTCAACGGCAGGAGCTTCCTGATTTGTCATTGCAGATCTCAGCACGTCTGATGAGGTGCTCCCATCAGGATGGGACCTCATCCTGGCCAGCCACAGCTAATTCTGGGGGATTCATCTACCTCGGTGCAGGGCTGACATTTAAGCTTTTTCTCTCCTCAGCCCCCTCACACAGCTCCGAAGATCAAGGGCAAAAGGGCGCCATCAAACCTAACCCTGTAACGAATGGCATGCACATCTCTTGCTGCCAAGCCCCCACATCCTCAGCCTCACTGGCATCGTGTCAGGCCTCTTAACACTTTTCATTCCCAGGGAATTCACTCCTCCCACTTGAGCATCAGTACGTGCACTGTCCCTCCTGGAAAGCCTGTTGTTGATGCTGTCTGCATCCTCAGTTGCCGGCAAGTTGCAAAACTTTGGTGCATTTGGATTGTAGCCACTGTGCATCTGTAAGCCCTGAGAATAATCAGTCCACAGTGAGCTGTGGAGACTGGGCAGCTCCTCCTGATAAGCAACATCTCCTGAAGCTGTCCTTGCAATCTGCTGGCTTCCCTGGCACCAAGGAAAGGTGCTGTATGGAAAACTGGGAGCAGTGGGGTCAGGAAGGAGACCACAGCAGGGAAAAAGAAAGTACGAGAGAGCCATCACTGCGCAGCCATGCCTGCGGGCGGGCTGCTCCCCGCTCACTCAGTCTGCACTCCTGGCTTTGGGGCAATAGAAATCTGACTTTGTTCTGAGTCACCATTATCTCAGGCCCCTGAATCCGGTTTCATCCTTTAAAAGCTAGGCTTATCCCCAGCTGTTTGTTACGGATTTACGAAGTTTCCTTCACTGCACCTGCTTTCCAGCAGGTTTATTACAGGCAGCTGCTAACAAGCGCTGCTGGCTTGGTGGCTTGTCACAATTCCTGTGTTTATTTGCTTGGGACTTTTGTAGGGTTGCCATGTTGTTGGCACTAAAAAATCTCGATTCAGCCCATTGGTTTGAGTAGCTGGCAAAGAAGAGCAAATGGCATTGAATAAATTAGCTTTGAAAACAGAAATACCTGTGTTGAAAAAAATGAAGTCTTTCAGCTTGTAACCTAGACAGAGCATCGCTGTAAATGTTAGCTATGCTGAAATCGAAGAGGAGCGCTGGAGCCTATTCGTGCAGCCCTGTTAGTGAATTTGGGCTCTTTGGAAAGAGCCATTAGCATTTGTTTAGTTATTTTCAAGCAGAAGTTGGCAATCTTTAATCTGTGAAATTTCCCATAATTTATTGACACTTACACATCTTTCTTTTCTGCAGAAACACTGCTGGTTTTAATTAGCACAAATTAATCAATAGCAGGGGGGCCATGCTGAGTTCCAGTGAGCGGCAGGTGAGGAGCACTGGTTGCATGCTAAACACAGCCATGTGTAAAACTGACAACCGGAGACGAAGCTCTGCAGGGCTGCACTGTGCAACCGGGCAGGTGTAGCAGGCAGGAGTAAGTACAGCTCTGAATCCACAGCTCAGCATATGCCATGCGATGGAAATGCATGCTTTTAATTATGATTTCAAAACTTTAATAAGGGTGTGTGCCTGTTACAAGTTCCTCCCTGTGCCTGCTCCACAGAGGATGAGAGATGTTTCAGTTCCCGATTACCATGGCTTGGGGTCATTTGGAATTTTTTAGCTCAAGCTGTAGAATTGCATCTGGTCACTCTGGAAAGCTGGATTTTCCTGGGTTTGTCAGCCAAAGAGGGAATGTCTCAGCGATACCTGTGGACAGCAGTAGTGCATGGATCTGTGTGTGGATCTGTACGTGTCCCCACACTCAGCTTCCTCACCCACCCCTGCTGCTATGTGTACTTCTGCAGGAACTGCCAGAACCAGATGTCCTGGGCCCTTGGCTTCCTAATTCCCCAGAAAAGCGTGGACTGTTGGTCATTTTCAAAGCACAGCCCTGATGCTCACTGCCATATGTAAGGGACTGATTACACCACCATCCTAGAGCTGTCAGTGGAGAAAATCAGGGAGAGTCAGGGAAAAACAGTGGAGAAAACACTGATCAGTTTAAAACACATAACTCTTTTGAATTAACATATGCATGACTTACTTATGTACTTTTATTTGGATTAGCCAGATACAAGTCCTGATTTCCTCCACTAGCAAGCTCAGTGTCCGGTAGCCCTGGGCAGGAGCAGCCTAAATTACTTTGCTATTCCTTTCCTCTCATATACATGTTACGTGCAGACAGGCCTTTGCCCATGGTTCACATGCAACAAACATTTTGGTTGTTCTTGAAGCCTTCTCAGGTGTTTCACAGCCTGTGCAAAGCTTCTTGCTCAGAGGTACTGAAGGGTATGGTTGAAATACCAGGGTCCTCCAATGTCTTTGCTCCCAGGTGGTTCATTGAAAGTCGGTCTCTAGTCTTGGTTGGCAACAGTTTCCTGGGTTCATCACAGAATTCTAGCACAAATACCACAACTATCTTCTCTCCAGCACTTCTGGTATTAGTCTCCTTCCTGGCTGCAATCAAGAAGCCCATTGATTAGATGTTTTTTAATCTGGACTTCATCAGAATGCGATAGATCCTGTCACCACAACCCTGGGTTGCAGCTCTTCCAACTTCTCTGTGCTGGTGTAGTTTTGCACATCTGTATCAAGCCACGGCCTCACCTGCAGCCTCACAGCAGATACTCACAGGCCTTGTCCATATGATGCCCTCACTGTATATGAGAAGCCACCCCGCACTTGCTTTTTTACCCAGATCTGCAGGATCAAAACACTCCAAACTCACATGCTCCCCTCTGTCTTTCTTCCCACCACATCCCAGGCAGCAGCAGCAATAATCATTCCAGGATCAAAACCTGCTTTCTATTATCCAGCTTTGGTTGATGATGATGTATGAAGCAGAGAGAAAAGAGACAGCTTGATTTTCATAGGTTAGGTGTTGACCCTGCTGGGCTTAGTGTAGCATGAAACTAGTTTTGACTAGTAAACTGAATAAATATGCCAGTGAAGCTGTAGAGGGGCAATATATATGCAACACTGAGGTGCCATTTTTGCGAAATGACTTTGATTCATCAGAGGGCTAAGCTGATGCCCAGTGCATTAGAAATCCTGTGAACAGGAGCTCAGGGAAATATTTCAATCCATAATCAGTTTGCAGGAAACAGCTTCCTCTCCTACTTCAAAACGTGAAACCATTTGGCAGAGCAGCTCAGGGCACAAGCCATGGGACATGGTGCTGCCAGTAAGCCCAAGGGATGCAGCAAGAAGGTGAATGAAAGCCTCTCTGCTGTATTGCCGGGTCTGCAAGAGCCAAGATAATCACTGACATTGTAGATGTGGTGGAAAGAGCAAGAGCTGACGTGTTAGCAATAAAGCATATGTGTCCTGTGAAATTCAGTCTGGGTGGAAGAAGCAAAGTAAATGGCTGGGAGCTGATCTCTATGCAGTAGAGGACATAATAGAAGGGTGATAAAATAATAATTATTTTGGCATTTCAGCCCACAGACACTCTTCCCAGGCAGAGACTGGGAAGATTCTGGATTGTCCTACAGTGCTCAGTGCTCCACCAAGGGGCTTTGGCTGGTCTTTCTGGATCTGCACCACAGCACCATCCATGTTAGAGAACTAAGATCTTGACAAGCTTGAACTTGAGGTGTGCCACAAGGCATGACGTATTTCTAGTTGAATTCAAAGAGATCTGAAGATGATCCTCAGCTTCTGCAACTTCAGGGGTGGCCAAGTCTGTGACTCCAATCTGAACCTACCTCAAAGGGCAAACCCTATTCTTTCTTCCTATGGAAAGGGTTCAGGGAATTACTCAGTTACAAGGATTCTGATGGATGCACTGTGAAAGAAACACAGACTTGGCAGACATCCGACTCAATATACTTTTGAAGCTGTGTCTTCCCTGGTAGGAGCCAAGATGGCCAATCTCTACGATGCTCCAAACTGGTCAGATGTAATCCCACTCCAGCCTAAGAGCCATATGGTCATTTTTAACAGTGTGCTGCAGTCTCCTTGGTGGAAGCATTCCCTAAAGGATTATAGCACTTCTTAATGAATTGTGTGGCATTTTCCTTTAATTCCTGCAGCAGCAGGCAGTAATAACAAAGAAATGCATCTGTTGTCCTCATTTATGCTCTAGTGTCTCACTGTGACTTTTTGGATGGTCCTTGAATACATGGGCTGATAATTATGCTATCCAAAACTACTGTCTCTGCATGGTGAGAGTTACTCACATGATGGGTTAAGCTACAGGTAAAGGAAGAGGAACCAGCTTACTTGCACACAATATGCAATGTGCCTACTCATAAGGAAAGAATTTAGGCTTAGGCACAAACAAAAGAAAATCAGGGTTGTTACCATTGCTCTCTTAGGCTAGGGACAATAAATAGTTGCACTAAGGTCAGTGGATTTTGTGGACAAGAGGAGACTGGAAACCTTTAATTCATCATTCACTTGGAAAGATATTTTATTTTTTTTTTCCTTGGGGCAATGATGGCTTCCACTGAGGAAAGAGCAAATATAGTAAAGAAAAGCTTCTCATATTGAAATACATTTTTCTATTAAATATAGAGGGCAAAGGAGAAAAAGTTATAGAGGAAGAGATCCTGGCAAAGGTTTATTTAATATAAGCTACATTTATATTTTTGGTGAGTTACAAGGCATAAATTGAGCATTTTAATGTATTCCATAATGCTGCAGAAACATGACCTTGAAGTTAGCACAGAAATCTATTTCAGCTTTTATTTAGCAGCTGTGTAGCCTTTCAGAATATGAACTTTAATAGGAGTGGAGTTAACAACCAATCGTATTCACTCAGGCATGGTCATAATCTGATTCATGAACATATACTTTTCTCTATTACTATTTGTTTAATTTCCATCCTTTGAAATAAGTGCTTAAAACCTTATCCTGGCCCCAAGATCAAGACTCAGGGCCCCTGCATTACAGCTGCTTCTGCACAGAAGAACTTGAGTGAAGTGCAGTGCACTCCAAGCACTGAGCATTTGCTGCTCTGATACAACTTCCACAGCCCCCAGGTTTTTTCATCCAAAACCAGGCTATCTTGCAATCATTTGCCAGAAAATAAAACCAGAACTTTCTTCTTCTGAAATTCATTGAAATGCATTCACGTATTTACAACTTCAAAAGAAGGTTTTCCCTGGGGGAAGAAACCTGTATTTTGGCAAGAGAAAAATACTGTGATGGGAGAAATCACACCGGGCAGAGGGTGTTGTTGCCCAGTCCATGTTGTTCCAGGATGACAGCAGCCATGTCTAATAACAACACACCTAAGAAAAGCAAGAACTTTGTAGCAGTAGATGAACAACTTCCAAAAACATATAGAAGAATTAAAGAAGTGGGAATGATTAAGTCTTGTTCCAGTCTACTTGCTGGCTTCCTGATTGATGGAGAGATGCATAGGCTGTTGGAAAGAAGCATCTCTTGCTAAGAAATATTTCACTGCTAGATTCTCTTTTTGCCTGTCTATCTGGAGGCAAGTGACAAACCAGCGCACAGTCCTCCACCTGCTCCAGCAGGATTCGCAGATGTTGTTTGCTCAGCATCACAGTCATCAGGTCTGAAAGCCCCATCCAGAGGTCTCCTGGACCACCCCTGTCCAAATCCCTCCCTTTGTGGCTCACAAGATCTGCTCAAAGGGTCTGCCTTCTCTCTCACCTTCCAGCCATCTACTGGCAAATTAAAGGAAAGGGGGAAGCGGCAGAAGAGAGGAGGGAAGTTGTAGTGAGTGGTGTGAAATGAACAGAGGATAAAAAGTTACCCACCCAAAAACACATACGCAGAGCGAGCGTGGCTGACAAACTGTCACTGCCGGTGTCCTTCACTTCCCTCGCTGTCATTTGTAATTCATCAGAAACACAGAGAGGACTCAGAATCATATCAGGGTGGCATCTTCCATCACAAGAAACTCTATTCTTCTAATTAACTTTCCCACTGACCCGGAGATGAACATTGTGTGTGTGTGTATGGTGTGCGGTGAGAGTCAGAGAGGGATATTGCAATCTGATGCCTCCACGTTTACAACACCGCTGTTTGATTGGCTTCTCTGTGTGTGGAGGTTAATTTGTGCCTCTAAAGCATGCATGGATAGTCTTTAAATTTGCTTGAAACAGAGGTTTCCTTTGCCTGTTGTGATCCGCCCTTGTCTGAAGGAAAACGTGCTTACCTTGCAGCGGCATCAATACAGCATGGCACGCAAATCCAGACAATCCTGAGGAGGTGTCTGATTCCCTTTGTGAAAACAACAGATTTCTGGGCCTCACTCCCTTGTCATGGATGTTAGCTTTATAGTCTCAATAATATTACTCTCATTTTACACCACTGTTACTAAACCCACTCCTCATCCCTGTTGTAGGGAGGTAGACTAACAAGAAGAGCCAAAGCTATGCTCTAAGGAGGACCATGCCAAGTCAGGTCAAAGATCTATCTTGCCCCATTTCTTGTCTTTAACAGCAAACAATAATAAATTTTTAGTGATTGTTCTTAAGAAGTCGGTGGGAAAATAGGCGTAAGCCTCTCAATTCTTTGGCCAATGGCTTGTGGCAAAAGGACAGGCTTAGATTCGGGGGAAGGCGATGTCTTCATCTGTGCAGGTGACTGAATTGAGATGGGTCTCAGGAGTCTGGGGGTGCCAAAACAAATAAGGTTTCACAAGGTTTCAAGGTTTTCCAAAATGAAATTACACGGTTTCAAAACTGATCTGCTAAATCACAGTCAGTCATTGCAGGATAAACCTTGGTCTTGAAGAACTGCCCAGAGAAATTGTGTCTGCCCCATTCCTGGAGGTGTTCAAGGCTGGGCTGGATGGGGCTTTGAGCAACTTGGTCTAGTGGGAGGCATCCCTGCCCGTGGCAGGGGGTTTGGAACTTAGGTCCTTTCCAACTCTAACCATTCTATGATGATTCTATGATTCTATGATTATCGATGCCATGGGATGAAATAATTTTTTAATGGTCATTTTGTAATTGAGCAGTAAGATTCTAATGGATTGTAGCCATGCTGGACCTAAATATTAGAGCAAGCTACCTTGGAATCAGTAACTGCCTGGTGCAACAGCCTGGAAATTTTGAGGTGACTTGATATAAATTAACAAGTAGAGGTTTATAATGCATTAAATATGACAATTAATCTCATAGTCAGTGAAGCAGATTCTCTGAGAGTTATTTTGATGTGAAATTACATTTTATTTTACTCACCCTGAATCTCCTGGTCTCTCTCAAGACGCCATAAATTTTGCATTCACAACACCAATCAGCAGAATAAAAACTGTTAAAGAGGAAGGTAAAAATGTAGTCACTTGAGTAGAAAATAGTTGGCTATGATAACCTCATACAGTCTACGTCTCTCAAAATCACTTGTTACTTTCAAGGAAGTTGAATTGGTGGCCATATAGTTTATGTTAAGCCTGTCCAGGCTGCAGGTTGTTTTCTAGGGTTGCAAACAATTCTCTCTGTAACCCATATGCCATAACACCAGATTAAGCTCAACCAACAGTGCTGTCACTGTCATGAAGTACAGAGGCTTTATCACACTTACTACATTCAATTAGTTTTCCTGTCTAGTTTGAGCAATTACTTCTGAGGACTTTTTTGATGAAATATGCTTACAATACATTTTCCTTCCCAATTTCTCATTGCATGGCTAAGATTATTTCTTTATACCACGTATGTGGAGATCAGTGGCAAGCTAAGCATATTGCAGAGCCCACCATGTCTCTGGAAGACACTTTAAGAAGTTTATGAGGGCAGCAACTTGTCACTTGACTGGTCATTTGCAGAAGATATATGAAACATATCCAAGAGAGCAGAGGATGAGCTGTTGTTTATTGCAGGAAATTTTATGGGTCCTTCCATGGAGAGAGGTGTTAGAAGCAGGATGACCTTGGGACTTGTAGGTCCTCCTGAAAACAGGCAGGTAAGATTAGAAGAGTTGTCAGTATATGTGCACATACAGACAGAAATTCTGGGAAGAGACAGAAGAGCCCATCAGGAGTTGGGGTCATCTGTAAAGACGGGTAAAGTGGCTAGAGTATTTAGGTGAATATGGTGTTTACAGCAGGGGGGTTGGAACTCAGTGATCTTTAAGGTCCCTTCCAACCCTAACGATTCTATGATTCTATGATTCTGTGACTGATGTTGATTGATTAGGACTTTGATTAAGACAAAGTTGTCCTTGAGAGCAGAGGCTTGATATACAAGGTTGTGTCTTTTATCTCAAGACTGGCCAATATTTCTGGAGGACCAACATTCAGGCTCTGGCATCAAGTGCTCTTCTGGGGTTTCCAGGCTGTTTAATTCACTCAGCTAGAAATAATCCTGGTGTTCAGCAGGGCATGGCGGGATGTCTGTTGAGAGGTCATGCATTTGTTTATTTAGTCTATAAATTAGGAAAAAATACTGGCCTCAAATGTAAGCCAGACAGATGCTGAGGAAAGGATTGCAAGCCAAAAACCATTAGGAGGAACTTGCACACACTGCATGTGTGTATTAGCCTTGGGGTCAGCAGAGCAGAGTCCTGGAGCCCTCCCTATAGCTGACATGAGATGAAAAGCTCTTCAACAAACAGGCCCTGATTTCACCTGCACTCAGCTACCAAGGGGGCTGTTTCTGTATGGCCAGGTGTGGCCTCTCGCCCCAAGCTTTGCCAACTTGCACATGGCTGAATGAATCTGCTAAAATGATCAGCTGGGAAATAGCTAATATCATTAAATACCATTTAAGCTGTCATTTTTATGTGAAGAGTCAACACCCCTCATGATGAATGGGTCAGCTCAAGCCCCAGGGAGCAATTGTTGCAGGTGTGTTGCTGCCTTGGAAAAACATCAGGGTCTTGGTTTGCCCTGGCTTATATTTAAGACTACAACACAGTTTATGTAAAGGCAAGATTGGGCCCTGAGGAAGGATGTGTGTCACCAGGCACATGAGAAAGAATAAAGGAAGAAGCCTGATGTCAGATTCTTGATTTTGCTGAAGTTTCAGCACAGCACAAATTCCCAAAGCTCCAGGAAGGAGCACTGAAATTTTCTTTAGCAGACTAATGATGTTTGAGGCTATTTTTCTTGTTGCAGACAACTACACACCAATAGCAACAAAAAAAGAGCCTAATGAACCTGCAGAAATGTATGGCCCTAATGAAGATGAAAGCCTCTCCCAGCTACCTTGCCTGGAAACACAAAAAAAAGGAGGAAATTAAAAAAGAAAAGACAAGGTGCCAGCTGCTTGGAGAGATTTCAGAAGTGCATCTGGATCTGCAAAAAGGGAGAAAAGAAGGAAAGAAAGAAAAAGCTCTTTCCCTGGAGTTCTTCTACAGGACCATTCTTCATTGCTGCTGAGTCTGCACTAAATGGCGCAGCCGGTTTAAGGAGGAAGGCTTCTGGGTGGAGGGGAATACAGAGATATATATTTTTAATGGGCATATAAGTTCCTGGAGAGAGAAATGAAGAGCTGTTAAGATTCTTGAGCTGAAAAGTTCTTCTGATTCCAAGGGCCTTGAGTGTTGCATTGCCTCTGGTGATTGTCAGCTCTCTGCAATCTCCACTCCATTTGTTATTTTATTTGTGTGAGAACAAACAGTCTATCAACTGATAAAATTTATAACTAATGCTGAGCAGGATTGTACAGAAAATACTGAAACTAGTACTGTAAGGCTTGTTGGTTTTTGGTGAGATCTGTTGCAGGGTAGCAAGACATTAATATACTAGCTTTCTCCTCTGGAAGCTGCCTCCAAGGCTCAATTTATTGTTACTGGTAAAAGAAGTTTGTTCTTTTATCTTCAGCCCCCTGTGATCTCTTGGGGTGACAAGCAGTTTCAGGCCTGCAGCTCTTTGACAGAGTTTTGGGGGCAGGCAAGGCTGGACTGACAGGAGATGCTGCCTGTCACATTTGAGGTGAGGTGATGGCACTGCGTGGGAAACCTGACAGAGCCTCTGTCCATATCCTCACCAGCGCCACAACACAGAGCTGACATTTCTAAAAGCCAAGACTTTTCATGATATAGCAAAACACTGACTCAAAAGACCCATGAAAATCAGTCGCCTAATGGATATGGTTTTCTAATGAAGTGGAATAAAAATTATCATCAGCTGACTAAAGTTCTGCCTTCAGCTCTTCTGTTAAAAATTTCTGGGTCACCCTGAATTTAAGAGCTGAGTTTGAGACATTATGTATGGGGGATATTTTGGAATAAGGAGAGCTCTAAAAAGTATGATTGTTTCTACCATGACTATTCCTTGCATTGCAGTGGTGCCTTGAGATTTCATTTTTGGACAGGGAGTACATGTGCAAGTACTGTCCAGTCACAAAGAGCATATGACTGCACAGCCCAGGAGGATAACGTATACTTTAGGAAAGAGAAGAAATGTCTGACTTGCTAATAACAATAAAAACACTTTTTCCAGGGACTCTATCTGGAAAATACACGAACAGGAGGAGGAAATGAAAAGGACAAAGCTCACAAAGCAAGTGAGCGAAAGAAAAAAATCCCTGCCTCACCGGGGCTGCTACTACAGGGTCATTCTTCATTGCTGCTCCTGCTGATTCTGCATTAAAAGGTACAGCTGATTAAAGATTTGGTTTTGGGGAGGGTTAGGGGTGAGGGAATACATAGATATATATTTTTAATGGGCTTGTATTAGTTATTAGTTATTAAAGGAGAAATGAAGGGCTGTTTAACTTGTGCAGATGAAAAGTTCCCAGGATCTTGAATGCTGCAGATGTTTTACCGATTGCCTTCCATCTCTGCAATCTTTACTCCTGTTGTAATTTTTATTTGTGATTATTATAGAGGACAACAGGAGCTGCCCTCTGTTAAGATTTGTGACAGATGTTTGTTGTTCATCCCCAACACAGACTAAAATATCAGGCAGTTTCTTACACCTTCCTACTGATGTTGTCTATATAACATATTCTGGTCAGGTACAGGTCACTTTGTCATGGGACTGAAGACATGTAACCACTCCCCAGCACACATAGACTCTTGCAACTCTGGTTTGATGATACAATAAATCCAGATTTAAAGCTTCCAGTATTGGACCAGCTACGCTGTGGTTGCATGATGCAAAGCACTGATTTGGTGGATGCTTGGTCTGATAGTCCAAATTTACTCAAAAACCACTGATGAGCTAACTTTGCCTCGGCTGGCTTTCTGCAGACCTGGTGTTACACCTTATCCTACAGTCAGGCTAACACCTGGAAAAACTTTACGTTGCCCTCTCCAGCTGGTTACAGAGAAAGGCAGTCCAGTTTCCAGGCCAGATTCATCTCAGCTCAGTCCCTGAGACCGAGCTGGTCCTGCACGTGCCTGATGTGAATGGTCTTGGGACCAAGGGCATAAAGCTTCGGCTTGTGAACTCATGTGTGCCTGGAATACATCACATCGGCATGCTCACTGCAATGCGAGCCTGCACAGCTACTTATCTTGATCTATGTGTCACATATTGTTGCTCGCTCAAGACATAAAGTGGGGGTAAAATACATCTTGTAGCTGCATATTTCTTTCTCTCTCAACCGGTAAGATGTTTCCTGCTAGGGAGGTTCATGTGCTCAGAAGCCCAGGCTGCAGGCACATTTTTTCCATTAAAAAAAAAAGACGACACAGGTTTCTTCTTCCCACCTCTCCAGCTCAAGTGGTTTACTGCGATTTAAAATAAACAAAGATTGCTACACAGCAACCTCTCACCCTCTTCCCTGAGAGCTAGCCTTTGAGATGCGGAACGTGGATAGAAGAATCATTAGAGTGTGATAAATAAACCGATCACGGGGATAACAGAAGTCCTGAGCTACACATATCAGGTAGATGGAAAGAGAAAGAGGTCACACCAGCAAGGTGAAAGGGCAGGGTAGCATGCAGCTAACGTTTAAAAAGAAATTAGTTTAAAAAAACCCAAACCAAAACGGAGTGAAAATAGCCCTCAGAAAATCCTCAGAGAGGAGGTGAAGAGGATACAGGAGAAGCAAAGACATTTATTCGAGGCAAAAGTTATGGGGCTAATTACAGCAAGCCAGGGTAGGACAACTGTGTGTGTAGGGACTGCAGGCAAGACAGGGGTGCGCAGCCGCACGCTCCGCCTCCGGGCACAGCATCTTTAAAGGTTATGGGCCGCTGCTGTGAGGTGCTGCTCAATGCACAGACAGACAGACACAGCATGGCACAGCATTTTTATAACTTTCATCAAAGTCACATTCAGGCTTGGTAATGGCGTGACATGTTAGCTCAGAAGCTGATGAAACCAAGATTTACATTGCCATTATAACAGCATGTTAAATAGAGCCTCTCACAGCAGCACCAAATCTAGAAAAGCTCTTCAGTCCTGGATGAAAGATGGGTGGTACCAACAGCAAACTGCTTCAGCCCCATCCCAGCTTTTCACACATCCTTTCTCATGTTACTTGGGAACATGTTTTTCAGAGGCCTGCTGTAGTCAGTGGGAGAAGCAGCAGAGATCTGAGTACACAAATAATCTGTGTAGCAAGTCTTCGGCAAGCAAAGGCTCCTGCAGAAGCCACAGTTTACTGTGTCCTCTCATGAGCCACTTGATGTTTTCATATCTGTCCAGACCCAGCCAGAAAGCAGTTGGATCCCTGTAAATTCATGTTTCCTTGACAAAAAAATAGACATAACAGTGGGGCTGTGCTGGCAGTAGGTGTAGGATGGAGCAAAGCCTGACATTTGTTTGGGAACAGACACCTCCTATTCAGAGAGTTTAGGGACATTAAGCACCAGCAATGGAGGTTCCCATAAGGTCACAATGGGAGAGGTTTGTGAGAGGGCACTATGCCTGCTCCGTTACATGCGTAAAGCAAAATCACACCTGCTCCATGAACAGCTTTCACACTCAATAGCTTAAGATCCAACATGGGAAAGTTCATCTGAAAGTGAGCAGCAAGATTTTGGCTACAGCCCTGATGATGGTAAGTAATGTGAAAGGGTTCCCTTAACTTTGGAGTCCAAGGTTTCAGGATTCCAATGTCTGCTAGTTAACACTGCAGCTGGAAAACTCAGTGCAGATGTATTCAGTGACCTTTGAGGCCTATCAAGTCCAAGGTTTTTTCCTAAGCATTTTCAGCCTGGCTTACAGAAAGCTCTGCCCCATCTTTGCTTCCAGAACATGAATGTTCCCAAGAAAGTTTTCCTGCACCTTTGTTAGCAACAAAGACTTCTCCCACAATAGTGATTCTCCTCTAACCTTGAAATTTAAGAAACAAATTATAAGTGTGATCTCACAGAGAACAGGATAGTTAATACAGCTTTCAACTTTAAAAGGGTTTTCTCAATAATTTGTTTAAGTCTGGATCACTATTTAATATTGAACACTGATGTGAAATTTACAGAGCATCTCCTTCTCTCCAGTCTGGGACAGAGCTGTGGCAGCAGTATGGAAGGCTCTGTGTGCCTTTACCCTGGCAAATGTATCACACCAAATCACACCAAAGCTGCTAGAAAAATTCACAGTGTTTGCACCATAAAATTACAAAGATAGCAGAAAAAAAAAAAACAACCCCAAAACACCAAAACAGGATTTCAGGAAGAATCTTCCATGAATGGCTTTCTGATAGCTGGCCAGCTTTGGTGAAATCCTGCTTTACCCTTCATTTTATTAATTGAGAGTGTAAACAAATTTGACAGTAAACCAGAACTTTTTGGCTATTGTTTTCTTTTCAAATTGAAACTTTTTTGATGTTTTAATGAACAATAGGAACAGGAACACCTTGTTTTCATTCTTTTTGCTCTTTCTTTTAGCATTAGTAATGTACAACAATGAGAAGAGAGATGAGATAGTATTGCTATTATTAGCTCCTAATGCAGATGCTTGTGAGCGCTTGAATAAAGATATGTGGGCTCAGATAGTCTTTTCCTCATTTACACATTTCTCTTGATAGAAATTAGAAATTCATCTTTGCCTTTGACTGAATTCCTCTATTTTACATTTCATTTCCAATGTGTTGGGTTTTTTGTACTACTACATGTTTCAGAGCCAGCATCCCTCTGTTTCTATTGACTCTGACACTGTGTCCCTTTTGTAGGCCAGAGTCATCATTGGGGCACTGCTTAATGATAGGTCTTTCAGTCTGTTGTTTCTTTGGTCTCCCTCACTCTCTCTCTTCCAGACATTGGGAATGAGTTCATGACACTGTGGGTCACAACACCACTGCATTAGTTGTATAGCAAAAAACTAAAACAACCAGCCTCATCAATGAGAAGATGAAACACATGTTGATTTGAAGAATCTCAGTAGGACTTGATCGTCAGTTGTGTTCAAATGGGTCAATAGCTCCACAGCTGCAAGCGCTCACATTGCAAGGTTGGAGGATGTGGCATGGCAGGATAGGACAGAATCCAGGGAAAAATGGATCAAACTAGTGTCTGATACTTGGAGTGAGCTTTGGATTAGGTCCAGAAGAAGATTGTATGGGTATTCCTTTGGAGCAAGAAGGGGTGGCTTCTTTCTCTCTACTGCATGATACAAATTCATGGTACATTGTGAATTTATTTTTATTTGCATCTCTTTGGGGAAAATGTGGAGCTGAGCTTCAGGAAAATAAAAATTTTGATAGCTCCAAGCTTCCAGGTAGCACCATTTTCACAGCATGTCAAAAGGGAGAGTAGTTGGTCTCCAGGGCAGTCATATGTCTGGAGAAATACCCAGAACCATTTCAGAAACTAGAGCAAACTTGGAGAACTAGTACCTGTTACACCAGTAGAGGAGACAGGCATAAAAAATCTCCATGGATTTCCCTTCTCAGGTTCCTCTGAAATCCCACTTTAAATGAAGATCTCCTTGTAGCACTGATTGCTTGCTATTCCCCCCCAAGACATGACCACCAACCTTTACTCTTTCAAAGCCATGGACAAAGCACCATAAAAAATCTACCACAAAGCTTTGTTACTGAGTGGCTTTTGAGATTCACAGTATTTTGTTTTGTGGTTGCCGGATCTCTGTACTTAGAGGTCATCATCATCTGCCCTAGATAGAACATGATTAATAAAGAACTGGTTTAATGTAATTTTCGCCGCTGACCTTAATTGCACAGGTCAGAAATGAAAGCAGCTCACCATATGCCAGACATTAAGGTCTCAAGCAATTCCCCAGCAAACGTTACACTCCCTGGATTGGATTGGAGCCCAGCCAGGCTGTGCTCATTGAAACTTATAAATTGCCTTTATCTTGCTGGCAATGTAAAATTAAATTGGTATAAGGGATATTGCATTGTTGATGAAGATGTACAAGGCAGAGTTAACTCCAATACAGTGAACTTATCATGAGATATGAAAAATATCTTAATTGGCTCAGTACCTTCCTTGCATGGCCTTGAAGAAACCCAGTGTTCCTGAAAACCGCAGTACCATTAAAGGCAATAGTCTTTGTTCATTCTCTTTGTGTGTTTGAATTGTACAGCTTTTCCTATACTGCTCATGAATGGTAGAGCGCAAAACAGGATGTATAGCAGTTTAGATGATGCTGTAGTGAGCTATGATTGTATCTAAACAGTCCTTTTCTTGTGATATATTTATGGCCTGTAATCCCTTCCTTGCCACAATTCTTTCCCAAGCTCTATTTCAATCCTTTGTCCATACAGGGCTCATTTTATCAAGTTTTCTCATCTCTAGCTATAACGACAATTGCATGATGTAAATCTAGGAGCAGCAGGGAATCATTGGCTAGAGATGAATTCCAGTGAACATTAACCCTTCTGGGCTCCCTTAACATTTGGACTCCGACTTTGGAGGTAAATGAAAATGAAAATCCTTCCAGTAATTTTCCCTTCTCGTGAACTCAATCAGAGAAATTAAAGACAGCCAGGATCTTTTGGGTCAGTGTGTCCTGCTTTCTTTGTGTCAGTCTTTGTGGCCTCTGTTATATCTCTTTGAGAGAAGATTGGAAAGTTATTGCATTAGTCACTTGTTACAAGCCTTCTAGAATTACAACTATATTAACGTAATTGTGCTGAACTGAGGCAGACATTTTCCAGAGAGAGGGAGTGAGGAAGGCAGTGTTCATACTCTCAGGGGCTTATATTCTCAAACAGCACAGCTAAATAGAGACGGCTGAGCAGCAATGCAGTGGGGCCTGACTGTTCAACCAGGAGGGACCACACAGAGAAAAGCCCTCAAAAATCCCAAGGGCCTTTCCCATTCCTGTGATGGATGTGCATGTAGTCATGGGAGTGTGTTGTACACATACAGGAGACGGCATTGCCAGCAATTATTTTATGCCTGATCACAAAACTGGAGTGTTGTGTATCCTGCTAGGAGTTATGGGGCTATGAGCTACGAGGCTATGAGCCCTGGAATCTTTGTGGAAAAGGGCAGCAGTCTTCTGCCAACTACACCTGCAAAGGGAAAACTAGGTTGGATGAGTGAGCTACAGACTGGACAGAGAGCTCTGAAAGTCCATCAGTCAGCTGTCCTTGACCCTGGGCAATGTGCCATGTACCTAACTGGCTAGAACTCCTGGGTCCTTGATGGCAGAATCATTAAGGGATTTATGTCCTCAGTTGCCACACTCAGATACTTGCCCACCGTCCTTGACATGAGATCCAGTCTCTTATAAGATGTAAGGGTGGCTGAACTTTTGTCATGTGACCCTAGAGAAGGTTTCAGCACTCCAAGATCGATGCTGCCTACAGTACTGTATCTGGAGTGCAGTCAATGCACCTTTCTCACTCCTTCACTCACATTTATGATAGCCAGTATGGACCACATTCAGTTTTGGAAGGTTTCCACAGAAGCCTCCTTGTGAGTTTGGGGCTATCCTGAAAATTGGCAGACCTCTAAGTGCCAACAGTAGAGCTGGTGCAGGATCGAGAGGAGGAGGGGATATCCCACGAACCATCCATCTGGACACAGGAGGAATCAATACCTTTCAGCCCCTAGGTGTTAGGGTGACAAGCTCTAACAAATGCAGCAGATGGGTATCTGGTAGAGAGTCTTTAGTAGGCTGGCTGAGTGCCTGATAAACCACAGGGAGAAAATCACAGTATTGAAAGAAGCCCCACGCAGAAACGCACTGAAACATTGCCAGCAAAACATCCGACCAGCTCCTGAAAGGGCTTCCCGCACAGCGGAAGTCAAACCTGCTGTCTTTTGTGTCCGCTTCCTCCCTTTTTTCCCAACCCTGATGCCATGAAAGGACCTTGGTGAGCAGCTCACCAAAGCAGCCATCTCCCACCGTATCTCTTCTCATGTTCTTCTATCACCTGAGGGACAGAACAAGCAGCATTCAGGTTGTACATGGGCCGGGTCTGGAAGTTTTTTAAATGCAGAAGAGAGAGAGATTTCAGCAGAATGTATCTGTTAACTGGCTTCTTCACCTAATTAGCTGTGGAAAAGTCACCAGATGGACACAGATTTTAATGATGGCTTCATTCAGAGTCTTGGAGGAGTGGGTTGGATATAAGAGATAATTATCTTGACTTTTAGATGTAAAAGGCTTCTATTTTATTCTGCTTTTTTTTCCCTCTAGTTCATTTTTAATGAAAGAGGGGAACAGTGAAATTCAAAACATCAAATAAAAAAGGAAGGTTGACAATCCATCGTTTAATCTCTGCTTAGTGCCAGCCTGGAGTGACATTTCTAAGGATTGGTTTGATGGGAAGCTTGTTTGTTCATAAATTGCCACAAAATGGCATTCTGGGTTTAGCCAGGGACTTTCCCCCTCCCCCTGTGCACTGGGAGGAAAGTTAAAGTGATCTGATTAAATGCTACAGGGGATGGAGGTGTGTTTGCATGACACAGAAAGAAATATGGATAGGAAATGCCTCTTTCACACCCATTCTCTTTCTTACTCTTCACACATTTCTGCTCCTAGGCTGTGTTCAATAAGGGGCATCAAGATGAGATTGTGGAAGCATACCCACCCATGCATAACTGCCCCAAATGTTGATAAAGACCTCAGGGGACTAATGGGACCCTCCTTTAGCACAGAGAGCAGAGCCCGAGTCTGCAGGGCAAGGGAGCCGTTACCACTGGTCAATCAGTGAGGGAGGATGGAGAAGAAGACAAGCAGAAAAGATGGATAAGTTTACCAGAGGACAACTCCTTCATGGGTGCAGATGACAAAGAGTGCACTCCCCTGCGTGCCATCTGGCTCCTGCAGCCTGTTGCTGCCCAGCTGTGGGCAGGAGAAAACCCATGAGCAACTTGGAGCACCAAGCAGCTGTGGGCACGAGGGGCAGGTTCACAGAAGGTTTTCAGGAGTCAGGATTAAAGAAAAGTGACTTCTGCCAAATCAGCAGCAGTCCAGTGAAATTGTGTGCTTTAAATGAATGCTGTGCATAGGTCTGGTGTATGGCCAGTGGTAACATATATGGCATCCCTGTAGTCATATTTATTTGGGTTCAGTCAGAGCCTTGCAGCTGATGGTTGGAAATTGAAAAGGCTGAAAAGGCTGAAAAAGCTGAATGCCCATACTGGTCTCAGGGAAAAGCCTTTTCTGACCTCTGATCTGATTTTTTGAGAGAAATCTGTTCCTTTGCCAGCAAGTCTCTCCCATCTCCACCACTGCTTCCTAAGCATCTGATAGAAAAGTAGGAGCACAAACAAGAATAAAAACAAATTCCCACATTTCTTTTGAAAGCCCTTCGGTGGCTGAGAATTTGTAGTATATGGCTATCAAATGTGGCTATTGTTATCATTCAAATTGAATGCAGTCTCTAGGGACAAGTTTTGCTCTCTAATATCATAGTGAAGGGCCTGATAGTAGCATACACTGATGGAAATGCAATATATATAAAAGAATAGAGAAACAAAAGACAAAAAGCCTGTAGTTTCTGAGAACTTATATAGGCAGCTGGATGAGTGGATCATGCTATCCGTAATTGAAATAACTGAGACCTCTGAAGTCCATAAAATGAGGAAACCACTCGAGAAAAACATCGTTGGAGAGGTTTCAGCATTTACTCAGCCTGGATAGCTTATGAGACCAGACTTTCACACAGTGCCCCTGCCCTCTCTGTGCAGCTGATGTGCAGCTGAGCAGAAGGAAGTCTGCAGAAATAGATGCTGATGGGGAAATTCAAAGGAGGCCACTCAGAGCTCTTGCAATGCCTCCCTTTCCTATCACATTTTCAGTAAAGAAGGAAAGTATGAAGGGGAAAAGATGTATTATTGTTTTTACCATTATTTTACTCTCATTTTCCCAAGTTACCAGCAGTCTTGCATGGAATATGGCCCAGGGTCTCTGAAATATTCAGGTCTAAACACTTTCCTTAAGTCTTCGCATTAATTTCAGGTGAGAGATTTCCTCCTAGCCTGAGAGGAAAGTGTTTGAGACAAAACCCTGTGTCCATAGGAAAAACAGGCACAACTCGTTAAGTCAGCGACTTGCCTGTGAATCACAAGAGAGGTCCTGGTATAGTTTCAGGTGTATGTATGTAGATAGATAGATGTACATATGGACATATACATATATGTTTGTGTACAAACCTTTTGATGGATGCTGGAAGGTACTACCATTGCTTTAAAAGTGTACAAGAAAGCTGGGATAAGCAAAGAAATAGCTGCCATTTAACAAAAAGTAATTTCAAGTTGTAATGAGGAATGCAGAGTAGAACCAGCAAGTCTGGAGCCAAGCAAGGTCCCCTGGACTTGTACACTTCCTCCTACAAGAAGTGCCATGTTGAACATGGAGCCTCACAGTCTGGTAGCCTCAGTGTGCCTCTCAGCAGGAAGTTGGCCCTTTCACTAGAGTAATTTTTCCTGGTGATTTACTGGGGACCTCATTTAACATGAGGTCAAACAGTATTTCCAAAACCATCACATTGTTTTTGGCTTCGTGATGTGGCTAGCTTTTTCACTCTACTTTTCCTAGGGGTTTTATTAAAGTGTGAAGCTGCTTTCTGCATTTCAGATAGAAGTAAGTGTGGTATTCATCATTTTAAGCTGCTGGTATTGAACGGCTACCTTTGCTTTTGGAGCACCCTGAAATTTCAGCTTGTTTGTGCATTTAACTAGCTGATTAAAAGCAGGTAGAAAAGTCTTTGTGTTGCAAAGCTTATTCAATATTTGGAGAGAATCTTAAAGAGAAAAAAAAAGTCTAATATGGAACATATATGGCTTCAAGCTTTAAAAAATGGAAACGCTCAGAGATTAGTGTGGGGTCTTTTCTGTTAAACACCGAGCATTGTCTGGATGAATTCCTTGAACAATCAATGCAGCCAGAGGAATTGGGCATGCTGAGACCTTCCCTAGCAGCTCTCAGATTCTTAAAGGATCTGATCACACATTAGAAGTGCCATGGTCAGGCCAGGGTGACCAAACCATCATGAGGTTACAGCTATATCATTAGCGATGTCGCTTAGAGTGGGTGATGACCCAAGTACTTTCGTGGTTTAGTTGTGCTTTAATAACACTCTGTTTTTTCCCCCATCCCCTATTTATTTACATGGAGTGAGGCCATTGGAGTGACAAGCTGAGTTAACAAGATGGTTCATCATTTCCTCTCTCTGTTATTTTAATTCAGCAGATTGCTGCCTTGCATCTGCATGTGTGTCGGTGCATCTTACACTCCTCTGACACATTCCAGGGCTATCATTTTTCATCTAAGATTATGGACAGGCATTTGGAAAGTGGCCTCAACCAGCGAGGCGAGAAGAAGTTGGATCATTTTTATGAACCAAGGGATAAAGTGATCCATAAAATATATGTCAAATTAGAACCAGCACTTCACTGTAAGAAAAACACCTATTAATGGGTTCCATGGACTTGGATTTAATAGAGCGGAAGATTTACCAGCCTTTAAAAGCTTAATACCAACACTGTTTATTGGGTGAAATCGTTTGTCAGTGGCTAAGAGCTTCAAGACTTCCCTAGCCCCTTGCAAACGACAACAGTCATAGCTATAGAGACTGGCAGTGGTATGCTGCTTCTTGCTAAAGAGTTTC
This sequence comes from Limnodromus scolopaceus, assembly GCA_028565335.1. Classification (NCBI taxonomy): domain Eukaryota; kingdom Metazoa; phylum Chordata; class Aves; order Charadriiformes; family Scolopacidae; genus Limnodromus; species Limnodromus scolopaceus. Next base: position 4,176,495 of record JAOXNO010000003.1, read on the forward strand.
TTAACCTTTTTCATGGATGGAGCATGAGTGGAGGACGGGATGTATTTTCTGTAGGGAATATGAAGAATTAAACCCAGCACAGATATCACTCTCTTTCTGCAGCTCTGACAGGCTCTGAGTGAGAATATGCTAGCTCCAATGAGCATCAGTGGTGTGATGAGCATCAGGTAATTTGTTTGGCTTTGTCAAGTGCTTCTTTCTCTTCCTATTATTCAGAAGTCTTTTCCTACAGATGACCTGGTCTTGGTCTTCATAGCTTGAGAGACAACCATTATCCTTAGTGCAGAACTATCATCTTATATGGGATATATAAACATAACTGGTGCTCCTGGGTTTTCTTGTGTGAACCCTGTAAAACCTGATAGGAAGGGTGTTAGTTTCTAACTAACACTGCTTGTCTTCAGATAGATGCTTCAACTCCCCATGACTTTGACTGGTCAATAGGGAAAGGGGTTATGTCCAGATGGCACAGGATTTATCCGAGTTTCTAAAAGAATCTTTTTTTCTTGAGCATATTCAACTCTAAGAAGGACTAATAGCAAGTCCATGAATGTGTCTTCCATATAGCCGTGACACAAAGTAGCAGAGCTTAAAAATTTATCATTTGTTCTCTAATCTTCATAAACAAAGGGATTTGCCATGCAAGATTATCTTAAGAGCATTCTAAAATTACTACTTATTCCTTAACTGCATTATGTTTGTGAAAAGGCATGACTATGTGGTTTCTCAGATAATATTATTCCAACATAAGAATGCAAAGAACTTCTTTATAAAAAACCAAACAAGATAATGGAATGTAAATAAAGGAGAAAAGTAAAATATTTGGACTTCTGAAATTCCTCCAGGGTTGTTTTATGTGTTTTAGAATGGATTGTATTTCTCCTGAAAAAAAAAAGAAAAAAGGGGAGAATTTTCAAGGATCTGAGGCTACTTAAGACTTTGAGCAAAGAAAGTCATGGTCATAAAAACAGTCTGTGTTTTGCAGTGGCATACAGCTTGAGAAGACCCTTTTTTGGAACTTTCCTTCAAGTGAAAGCTCTCATTACTGTAACACTTCCCTACCATCTACCAAAGAAAAGGTCAAATGTGAATTCAGACCACAGCAAAAGGTTATTCAAGTAAATGTCTACCTGAGGTCACTCAAACTCCGAATTTATAACATTGTTGAGTGAAAGATAATGAAGGGTGTTTCCATAGCCAATGATGTTTGTTTGCAGCAGGCTCTAAAAAATGTACCCAAGTCTTCTTGTGTAGCAAGATGATTAGATGCAGAAAGAGGAGAAATTTGAGATTTCTCTGCATCAGTCCTTCCACCCAGGAGCGATCTTTTGGGAAGAACCATAATGGAGATGAATCTTGTTGAATTTCCTATCTATGTTTGTGTAAGCCCCAGTGGTGGAAATGAGAATGGTGACTCCTCCTTAGAGGACTTGAGAGCAGCGTATCATGTTCAACACTGTGTTCCTCAAAGAACTGTAGAAAATCAGTATTGTAATCTAATGAATTTGAGAGGATGTTTCCTGAAGGGGTAAATTACCGTACAGAATGTATTCCTTTATTATAAAGCTGTAATTTTATTTTACTGTTCTACTAATGATGTACAGTGAGCCGTGACTGGGGGAGCCCCAAGAAACATAATGATGTTGTTTATTATAGCAATATTTAATATATTTCATTAATACAGAAATGTTTTCACTGAGGACAGTGGAAATTCTACTGTAGGGCAGGACAAAAAGAAGCCATATGCTATCCTAAAATATACACCATTAATTTCTTCTTTCTTTTTCAAAACCAGCCTTTATTCAAGTGGTTGGTTGATCTCCTCAGTAGAAAAGAGGACTCTGAAATGCCTTCTCAAGGGTTTGCTCTCAAGGACCAGAATATAACTTATTAAAGCACAAATGGAAGTGAGACATACTTTTTGAGGACCTAGTGGGAAGAAGCCTTTCAGTGAGGCTACTGGTCCAGTGGCGAGGGTTTGATGCTGAAAGATAAAGAGGCCTTTCAGAGCTGCCTGGTGGCACTGACCCGCAGTATCATGTGGTCCTTCCATTTGACTTCATCTCTTGATGAGTGAATTGCTCCCAGGGAAGCTCACTCTGTGCCATGCTTTGCAGGAATGAGGATGCTCTTGAATGATAGCTCTCTTCACTGTTTCTCATACTGTTTCACAAAGCTCTGCTCAAACTGAAATTCCCAAGGCCAATCCTACTCATTGGAGACAGCAATTGAGAAATGAAATATGTGATGAAAAAGCAGCAAGGGGTGGAGCCAGCTTGGCCAGGCCACCAGCCCCACAAGTCATCTCTTCCTTCCAGCATCTCCAACTCTGCTCTGGCAGTCATGCCACAGTGGAGATCCTGCTTGTAACAGATCTCCTGCGGCTGTGACACTGCCATTGTCCAGCCCTTCCAGCCCTCTCCATCTGTCCACCTGTTCTTCCCTTTCCCCATGGACAGCAGAGAGTTTGGATTAAGAGTTGCTGGGCTGGGAGGATATTCAGCTTGCAGGAAAGAGATGCTGGGTGGGCTGGTGGCAGCCAGTTCATTGCTTTTGGAGAAATGGCAGGATTGCAGGAAAAGGGGCGGCATCAACAGGCTGTGCCCACCACAAAGCATCGGAAGGAAGGAATAGCACTAGCACATTTCTAGGAGCAGTGGGGCTGGAGTGGAGTTAGTTAGCAAGTGCTGTTAATAATGACAGCCACCTGTTTCATTAGCCATGGTTTCGAACAGAAAGGATGTGGTATGCAAATTACCATGCAAAGCAGGCTGGCAAAGACCAGATCGGGGCAGGGAGTTGCCAAAGGCTCTGATAGCAGCTGAAGCAACAGATGTGTTGCACCAAAGAGTGCCAGGAAGGGAACAAACGTCCATGGCTGCACTTTCCCCTGGGCAAAGTAGAAGAGTGAGGTTGCCATTTGGCAATATTTCGGCCAGGTCTTTATATGGGTAGTTGACCTTTATTTGCAAGGCTGATATATTAAGTGCCCTCCAGTTGGCACCTACCATATTACCCGGCACCTACAGACATGTTAGCTTGAAATCCAGACATAAAAATTTATCCCAGTCTAAGTCATCAAGAGGACAGGAACTTATGGGGCACTAACATATTACTTGCATAAATTGCATCTCATTCGTTCTTATAGCTTACTTGTATGCTATAAATTTTGTAAGAAGAAAGGGAGCTAAATAAGATTGAATAAATGCAGAAAGAGAAGTTCCTTTTTCTTCTAGCTGTACCAGAAGAGCAGTTGCTTCCCTTTGTCTGGAGGTGTGAGCAGTAAGGATGAGCAGTGGATGAATTTCAAAAAATTCAAAGCCTTGGCTTGATTCAGATATGGCACCCCTCAGCCGTATTGGCCAAGAAAACATGCAGAAGCCAGCCTGGCTGAATATCGTATGCCCCTGGAGCTCAGCTCTTAGTGAATGTGAACCGACTGTTGAAGGAATTTAGGATGAGTCTTGACTGAACCTCTGCCAAGATTTGTCAAAGGCTGAGATTTGAAGAAGGATAGCCTTTTGAGATTAAGAATAGCTAGGCTGTGTTTCTGGCTCTGCCTCATACTCCTGGGGTGACCCTGGGCAAGGCGTTTAATCATGCAAAAAGGAATACCAGCTGTATCCTTACTTTACAGGACTGCAGGGGTGTTGAAAGGACAGATTAATTAAAGTTTAGGAGAGACTCGAACGGAACAATGACAAGCCTTACATAAACATCTTGTTGCTAGAGCTAATGGGAAATGCAAGCTGCAACCCTCTGTGAAATTCTGACATTACAACATTTGGTTTTGAGCGGGTTGGTGCAAAACAGACAACTTTGGCAAAAGAAAAAGTTTAATCATTTCTATTAGCAAATATCAGCATGTTTAATTTTGGTTTATTTCAGGTAGTTTCTGGCTTTTGAACTCCTTTTCCCAAGATAATCTATCATACCAGGGCTCTTAGGATGCCTTGTGGCACTGTAGTCAGAGGATAAACTCTAGCACATCCAGATGGAGGTAATTTGGCTACATAACTCTGCGGTAATATGCAAAGCTCCTGAACACCATCTTTTTCAAATCACTACAGAAGTTCAGGCAAGAATCTGCTACTTGTGAGATCAATCTAAAATTTAGATTTGTTTCAGCAGATCATAATATTTGATTTGAGGTCCACCACCCTATCTCCTACAGGTTTTCCATTCTGTGTTTCCCATCTCAGTAAAATCAATGTATATTTAAGGATGGATTTTTTTGGAATCCATATGTTGCTGCTACAAGAACACATTGATGTCATATTGCTTGCTGACAATATGTGGTATATAGTGACTACCTTCATTTTCCAATTCATGCTAAAGCCCTTTATGCTTCTCTATCAGTATATTAGAGTAGAAAACCATAGAATTCCTTATGAACCGAAGCTGATTTATAATATCACATAAAAGGTGAAATAGGAGGGTTTTTCTGCTTTCACTATAAACCAGGCAAAAATTGTTAATTCAGCCAAGTATTCCACTGTCTCTGTAAATAAACCCAAATCCTTCAATATAAAATGAAATGTATGGGTTATTAATCCATTAGAAATAAAATAATTGTCTTTTTTTCTGTATCCCTGACAGAAATCTGACATTTGATAGATGCATGAGAATCGTATTGTAGGAACTATTTTGCTTATCTACATGTAAGATGGTTGGGGAAAGTGTGGTTAAAGAAAATGTGCAGAGAAAAATAAAAGAGGTTTGTGGGCAGATCAAGAAAGCAATGTTTCACATGGAAAAAAAAATGGATATTCTACGTTTGATGGTGGCTTCCAAATTACTCTCAACTTTGCCATGATAAAATTACTCAATTTCCCCCCAAAATAAAAATTCAAATCTTTTTTGAAAGTAATTTACTACCCCATAAAAAAAAAAAAAAAAAAAAAAAAAAAC
>JAOXNO010000003.1:4192173-4219597 GCA_028565335.1 Limnodromus scolopaceus
GAGCCGTTGACTGCAACCCTTTGAGTGCGGCCATCCAGCCAGTTCCTTATCCACCGAGTGGTCCATCCATCGAATCCGTGTCTTTCCAATTTTGAGACCAGGATGTTGTGCGGGACAGTGTCAAATGCTTTGCATAAGTCCAGGTAGATAAGGAGAGGGGGTTTCATCATAGCTATATGGGTTGGTGGACTACGACATCCTGCCAGTCTGGAGAGAGGTCTTTAGACAGCGTTCTCCTATATCTGTTAGAAGATAAGGAGAGGGGGTTTCATCATAGCTATACGGGTTGGTGGACTACAACATCCTGCCAGTCAGGAGAGAGGTCTTTAGACAGCATTCTCCAGAGCTGATGTAAGGGATGCCAAACCTAGCACAGAGGACTACCGGCAGAGTTAAGCCTCTGTGCCAGAACAAGGGCATTTCAGGTCAGGAATGAAGAGCCTTGGCAGAGCTGTGTGGGGAATCCTGCAAGGTATCTCCCCTCAGGATTCCTGTCTCCAATCTGTACTAATATTTGGCTCTTTCAGGGTTGCTACATCCACTCATTAAAAAAAGATGCAAATAAAATATATGCAGGAATTTTTCCCTGCTAGGTGTATCCCAGCACCATTAAACTTCACGTTTGCATATCCAAACAGCTCTGCAGCACCAAAAAATGTCTGGACCCGCCAAAAGCACGTTTTTCTTTCTGGGACCAGCACATACCTTGTGCTTTTCAAGGCTTATTTTGATTGCTAATTTGGGGTTGATAAAATGCATGGGGTCCAGAGTGTAGCTCACTGCATAGACTGTGCTGAACTGACAGGACAGGTATGTGGGGCCATTTGCTGGCACATGGAAGAAACAACAAAAAACATTAGCAACATTAGAACTATTTAAGATAACCCTGAGAGTCCTTCTTACAGGCAGCTCTGCTCCTGCTGACTCTAACTATATAATGCTAGAGCAGAGAGCCAGGCCCAGCATGGCTGGTAGGAGAGGGGTTTAATTATTTTCATTCTCCATTTTCATTTCAGCCTTCCTAGTAATTTGCGTTGCCTTTGTTATCAGAACAAGGGAGACAAAAGATATTTGCCTTGTAGATTCCTTTATAAAGCAATTCTCTTGCTAATGAAAGCAGCCTGCCTGACAAGCTGCTAAAACCAAACCCCACAAACCCACCCAGGTTCAGCAGGGAGTACAGACCCAGGGTGACTCTTCTGGACCACGACCCTCTACAGGCAAGAAAGGGACATAGTCCTTTGGACTAGTCCTTGGTCTATTTGATGGGGTTGCCAACAGCAAGGTCAATGCAAGCCTACTCTCAAGCATGAATTACTTATTGTTGTAGCCCTTTCTCTGGCAGGAGCTGAGCTGGACCACTAACCTCTTCCCCCTGGATGACCAAAAATGCTTTTGACTGAGATAGCTCATGGTGATGGCCACAGTGGCTGATTTGGAGGCAGGAGTTGCAGAATGAATAGCTCTGTTCTGTTACTGAGCCTTGGTCCTTGGTAAAACTGCAACTGTGTGTCGAAAAGGAAAGCAAATCACCAGCACTAATGGAAGGGTGGATTGATTGAGACAGGTCCAGACACCCAGGAGACCATCATATTTTCCTGTTGGAGTTAAACTGATGGGTGTTGTTCCAGACTAGACAGATGGGAATGCTCTTTATTTTCATTTCCATCTCAGGAAGCTTGTGCCCACCATTTTCTCATTGGGAAATCACACTGTTTTCTGTACCTGCTTATGATAAAATAAGAGCCTGATTGCACTGCGTAGCTTTTGCTCCGAACTGCTTCTGAACTTGAGAGTAGCAATTACAAAACACAGTGGTACGTCTATGTCCACAACCAGAAATCTGTGTCCTTTCTGCCTGTCCTCTGAGCTGGCCGTAAATAAATAGGTTACTTTCCAGAAAATCATATCAACAAGGAATTCTTCCTTCAAAGATACTGGAGTACAGCAGTCACCATGCTTTTCTCAGAGATACAACCACATTGGGGAAGGCAGGATGGGGGTGGGGATTCTGGGAGGATGAAAATAGGTAGGTCTTTTGTCATTAGCTGTCAAAATTGGGACAGAGGAGGCTGAGCATTTGGAGTAAGAGGTCACATAAGAATCCATATGCATGTAGGTCAATTTACCTATAGCAGAAAAAAAAAAGAAAAGAGAAGTTCCATCAAAACTGACCAGAGATGGTCTCTTTTGTTAAAAAATACTCAGGTTTTAATGTAGACATTTCAGCATTAGTCTGTTGCTGGAGACAAAATATGGCTGTATACATTAAAAATATTGAATATGGCTGGCTACTGCATGGATACACACAGCTGATGCAGTCAGAATCCATTCATTATTCTGGAAACACTGTCAGATTTTGTGCTTTGCTGCAATTTGCTGATGCTCTACTTTTCATTCCATTCGAACCTGTTTCCCTTCATGTTAAATATTTTTTGAGTAGAGTTGGCTCTGGTGTTTTTCATGCCCTTAGCAGAGTTTGGAGGTCACTGCAGCAGAGCAACTGGTGAAGACAGCAGAATTCCAGCAACAATTGAACTGCTTCCATGAGCTGCTCTTCGTTGTGTCCTCTGGACATCTGTTGTGCTTCCTTAATGGGTACTGTTGGCTTTGCTCTTCAGGAACCAAGCAAAATATTCTCAAGAGTTCAGAAATACTCTGAAGTGCTGATTAAGTCAGATCTAAACACAGATAACAGCACAAGCAACAAAATAGTCAGTAATGCTTTGCAGCTCCTAACATTAGTGTATACCTACACCAGCGAAGAGGAAACTCTACTGATTATTGACTGAAATTCCCTCTGCACTTCTTAAACAGCGTGAGTTTCACATAACCTTAAATCCTCTCAGTCCCAGGTGACAATGAGGAGGAAAAAGTGTAGGCAAGGCGAAGGTAAGAGAGGAAGCTAGAAGGCTGCAGCAGGTAGGAGGTTTCCATAGTGTGGCGGAGCAGCCTTCTGCAGCACAGGTAAGGGCAAAAACTGGCTCTAGCTTGACTGCTAAAGGCAGAGACTCTTCTGAGCAAAGAAGTATGGCAACATCAGGGAAAAAAATGTCGTCCTTGGTGATGCTTCAGGAACAGCAGGTCAATAGATAAAGATGCTCAGTCCAACAGCAGCCATGGAGCCGCTATGCCATAACCATGTCAGATGAGATCAGCCAAGACCTTTGTGTCTGTTGATACAACAGAAATATTGTGGGAACACAGCACGGTCATCCTGCCCAGCATCTTCTGTACATGCCCTCAACCAGGCAGGAGGTAGTTTCTGGTGAAAGGACATTATTAACAGTTCTTTCCAGAAGTTTTGAGCAACTCTCTGAGAGAGCAAGTTGGTCTTTCACAGGAATTTTCTGCTTGAAAACGTTAGAGGTTTTTTTCCTACACCGTGCTGCAGGCTCCTGCATGTTATGTTGTCATACTTGGCAGGAGGATGAGGGGTAAGGAAGTGTTAAGTTATAATGTAAATTGAGTTTATTGCTGTCTGGCAGAATATTTTGGCAGCCTTTTGTCACAAAGCCTCTGCCACAAACACTTTTTTGTGTTTGGAACCAGGTCAAACCATTAATCTGGGAGTCTGCAGGGACATGTACAATACTACAGCAGCTCCTACTGTCAGAAGACGGATGCATCCCTGGCTTCCCGCTGAACGTGCTCACTTCCGACAATGTTAGAGTCGATAGGTTTTGGTAGCGAGAAAGGTTATTGGGACAGGAGGAAATGACTGATTCAAAAGGGTCTGCATTAAACAGCTGTTCAAACCATAATGTTTCAAGTTTCTCAGTGTTTCAGGACAGGCACCACATCTTTCTTGAGGTCATCAAAACTGTAGCACAGATAGTTACTAATCTGCCAGTCTGCTAACTTCAAAGCTATGGAGGAAATCTATGCCAGTCTGGCCCTGACTAGTTCACATTTGGGACTCCTGTTGCCATAAGTCAGATTTTGTGTCATAGATGATCACAGAAAGCCCTAATGGTGTGATACCCACAGGGAAAAAGGGGACGTTGGCCAGTGGGTCTAGCAAGAAGGACTCATCGCACTTTTTCTCCTAGAAGGGCCTTCCAGTTCAGTGTGTCTCTGTAATATTACGTGAAAACATTCGTTAGGTTATAATGAGTGTTTCGGTCATGTCATTTCAGCTGAGGAAGGGAAGAAGTATGGCAGTGAACTCCACTTCTTTTCTTTCTCTGGTCCCAGGATAGTACCGGTTAAAATTAATGGGGCTATTGTGAACGTGCAAGCATAGGAGAGGATTAATTGACAGAGCTGCAGATGGAAGGGTTAACTATATGCCTAAAATGGCTTCACTACTCAAATATTTTCTTGGAAAGCTTTGAAATGGTAAGCCTTTGTAGTTTTTGGGTTTGTTTTTATAATTAACATTGATCATTGGCTGTACCAATTAATGCAATTACTTGGTCCAAAATAAAACATCCTATCAGATCTGTATCATATGCTACTCCTCTCAGAAAAACAATTTGGGCAGAGCAGACTGAAGAAATGGATTAGCCAAAGAAAACATTTATGTTAAAAAAAATGATCATTTGGGGTTTTTTTTAGAAGAAATGATACATTGCCTGCATGCAGAGTCATAATCCATTTCCTTTTCAATAGGAACTAAATATGTTTAATCACTGTGCTGTCATATTAACTATCTATTATTTTCATTTAAAAAATATGAAGGAAACAAATGTTAAAATCTAGGAAATTGGCTCATATTGAAATTTTCTTTTGGGATACAGGTAGGATTTGAAGTTTCAGCAACTTTGGAAGATTGGGGTTCTGCCATGCGGTCACATTTCATTTTTCCAGTTAATTTCAGTGATCAGAGAAGTTTGCAGGCACTGTTAGTTTCCCAGTTCTGCATCCAAAGGATACATTGGAAAACAGAGACATGACCTGAGTGTAACCTTCCTCTGATCTATAAGCTATATTAATATGACTGTGGGTGGTGAGGATTTGTATACTTGGATCCGATGTTTTTTTCCTCTAAACTGTTAATCCTTTACTTGGAACCCACATATAAAAGACTTGGCTTTTCAGGACCAGGTCATGTGTTTTCCAGGCCGGTGGACGCCTCAGCAGATCTACTGGTGGGAATTTGTTACCATCAAACCTGAAATGAGAGCTTAATTCTGGATTTGCCTGAGGGCCAAACCTTTTTCACAGTTACAATCCACATCTAAATAACAGCACTTTGATCTTCCCTGCTTCATGGACTCTACTCTTTTTTCCTTAAACGAGATTCAGCCGGATTTGTGGTGGAGATTACACCTCACTTCTTGTACCTCAACTTGCACGAGCATCAAAATCCACCATCTCCCACCCGCTCACTCTCACTGGGTGGCGGAGATCATCCTGGGAGGATGTTCTATCCCAGCCATGTGAGACAGTGCCCTCCAGACAAACACAGAGACAGTAGCAAAACAAAAGTGAGGAGAGAGAAGACCTCCAGCATCCACCCAGCATTTCCCAGGCTCTGGAGGGATCTAATGATGTTCCTCTTTGGCATGTCTCACCATGATGCCACACACCTTCTGAATGTCTCTCCAGCACAATAAGCAAAGTATGCTGCTATCTCTGAACCTAACACAATGCAATGGACCTTCTCCTCCAGAACTGTCCCCTTCTGCTGCTCCTGTTCCACTAATGGCAAAGCGCTGGCTTCTCCCCACGCTTTGCCAGATACCACACGTCTTGCTGCAACTTACCCTTGCGCCCAGCTGAGGAAACCCAGAAACATTTTTCAGGCCAGCACAGTGGTTTTCAGCCCAGAAGGCCACATCGGGTCAAGTGAAACACTGCAAATAATGGCAAAACGTCGGGGGGGAAAAAATTGATAAATAAAAGTAACTTCTCTCCCTCCTTCCAGCTCTTCCTCAAAACACTAATTAAAAAGGGAAAAATTCAGGGGTTTATATATTCTTTTTACTCATTTTAAGTCATTAAATAGAGACGAAAAACCAACGGGAAACATTATTTTGCATATCAACTTTTCTATTCACCAAAGCTGTTATGAGAAGGAGGGGGATTGGGATGTATCTCCCACACCTCTTTTATAAGTATTCTTTACTGTTGCCAGTGAGTAAAATATCATTTTATTCCCCATTGATCTTTAAAGATCACCTGAGCGATGTCCCTGAGCTTTGACATGGGACATAAAAAGATGTGTCTGAGGGGTTACCTGCGGTCCCTTTTCTAGGTCACCCCCCCCGGGGCATGAGGCACAGAGGAGTTTGACTTCTGTCAAACATGCATTTGCATTCAAAGAGAGAGATCACAGAAGGAGCACAGAAAAGAGGTAGACTTTGTGCTGTGGGGCATTTGCAAGGAGATGAGTGGTGCCAGACCTAGAGGACAGAAAATTAGGGCATGCACTTGGCAAAAGGACTGTAACATAGAAAGGAAATGGCACCAGTTCAGCTGGAAATCTCTGGGGCTGTGAGGAGTCCCAGAGACTGCTGTGTGAATCCTCCAGCAGCCGCTGCCTCCAGGGGCTGGGAGCTGGGATCTTGAAAAGAATCAAAGCGAATTAGGGGTCAAAATCAGTAGAAATTTAGTGCGAAACAGATGCCTTTGGGGCAGATGCAGGCCCTGTGAGATCCAGATTTAATAGCTAGGAACTCCCCAGAGCACTGACCAGGCTGTTGCTGTGTTTGAGATGTGCTCTCCCTTGGGTACAAGTTGTAAAAGTGCATGTCAGCAGCCGGGTCTGAACACCACGCTCAATACCTGCACCACGCCGTAAGAGAGAGAGTTTAAAAGTAGGTCACAGCTCGCTGTAATGTAAACTCTTTCTTCTCAGGTGCATCAAGGTGCTCTTTCATGTGCTACTGAGGCAGGAGCAGCAATTCCTGAGCATGCTGAGCATCCGTGATCCATCTCCCGCAATAGTTGCCCTGGGGACTCTGGAGAGCCGGAGGCTGCTGCCTTCACGGCACGCCGCAGGGTCTGGCAGGAGGGGGAAGATAGGAGCTGGTACCACATGTCACAGCATACAGAGCTTGGGTGACAGTCAGTGGCAACAGATGTCTTGGCTTTCAGGTCTTAGGATGGCTTTCTATGCTTCTTAGCACTGCCTGGTGCTGCTGCAATGTCCTGCAGCTCACAGAGCAACCCTGTGATGCTTTGCTTTCTACGTCCTGCCTGCACTTTCATCTCTCTGCCCTCATCAGGTGCTTCCTGGCTCAAGCACATGTGTTTTCCTGTGGGAAAACACACTTTTTCTTAGCAACAAAGGCAAGACCTGAGATAAACCATCTCAGTACAACAAGATTCACATGGAGGGTGAGAGGAAATAAATGTGTGGTCATCACCTAGTGTCAGAAGCTTCAAACAGATAGGAAGTTGAACGGTTGGTTCACCATTTTTCTAGACAAGAAGAAAAAAAGCCAAAAGACTTTCCAATCGTCCATTACTTGAAGAAATGAGTTCTTCACCTCATCCCTTCGTACCAGCAGTGAATGGATGAAAAGACTGGGAGCTTCCCCTTCATGTCTAGATTGAAATTCCACCAACTTGCTTTGAATATCACCAGGGCCACTGCTCTTGATGGTTCCCAATTTTCTGCCCTAAGAATATGGAAAATTCACCATTGCCTACTTGCTTCCCTGTGCAATTACAGCCAGGGGCTGAAACAAACAAGCAGACCATGAATGAGAGATGGAGTCATGAAAGCTCACCAGAAGAGGAGGCAAGTTTTCCTGTTCTCCACATGCTGAAAGAATGGAGCCTCTGTGAACATTTTCCATTGAAATTGGCTTTCTGAAACAAACAGTTAGCACCTAAATAATTCTATTCACAGGAAATATCTGCTTCTCATGGAAAATGTCAGTTTTTCAGACAGAGAAATACATAAAAATGTCATATGTCAAAATATATCAAAGATATTTTGGCTGAACTAAAACTGAGGTGGGGTTGTTTGCAAAAATTCAAGCAGGGAGAAGTTAGACTTCTCTGACTCCATTGCTGAATAATACCTAGCTCTCCTAGGTATTATATGTGGCTTCATCCACAGTGCCTATATAACTGTACTCTGTCCTTTTTATATACAGGAAAAAAGCTGAGACATCTGAGTGATGAAATTAGGGTGGGCCTTGAGTATTCTGGATAAAGTCATTATCATTCAGTCGGCTGTCTGAGAGCTTCCTGCCCCCGTGAGATCGGCTGGCCTCTCTTTCTCACTCTACAGACAATCAGCACTGTAGGCATCAGGATTATCTCACTGAAGGAATACTTTTATTGAGCACGCTGCTCATAGTAAATCTAGCAAGTGTTGCTCTTTTTTTTCCCCCCGCAGGTATAGTCGTGCACTGATCATTCACCAGCTGCCGGTGCCTGTGTGTGTTGGCGGCAGGGCAGACAGAGAGCTTCAGATGGGAGCCCCTGTGTGATGCTACACCACAGAGGTTTCTTCTCTCCCCCTCCACACCAGCCCCTGTGGTCATCACCACCCCCAGCCTCGAACCCCTCCAAGGTGGCCTTGGAGATGGGTACCAACAGGAAGCATGCCCTGGGTTTCTCCAGGAAACCTGCCAAATTGCACAGGATGAATGCACTCTGAAAGAATCTGTTTAGCGTGATGCGTTAGTAAAGCTGGAAGGTTGGAGCTGCTATTTCAAGCAGACCTTCCTATAAACATAAAGGGGCATCCTGAAATGCATTTCAAATACAGAAATGAAGGGCTCTGCTCCGGCTCATTTTCACCTGTGATGTGTCATCTCTTAAGTGGTCCCAATTTACCAGACACCAGCAGGAAATGCAGCTTGTGAATGCAACTCCTGCAGTTGCACATGCAAGGTAGCCACACAATGGTCAACAGGACTGTCTTAAATACCTGGGGGTATAATTCTGGCCCTGACTGATACCAGTAACAAAAATTGCCCTGGATATCATCTCAACCATCACTGTGCACAGGATTCTCAGTTTGAGGCAGGCTGAGTTATGACACAGTAGGTTCATCACAGCTATAGAAATCCTCCCCAAAGAAATGAATTGTTTCCATCCTTCATACACAAAGGAAATAAACTTACGCTGAAATCCCAGTAGTTTGTCCAGGGTTCCCCTCTTAATATCTCTGCTATATAACATCTGACAAGAACTTCCCAAGTGTCTGCCTACCCAAAAAAAGAGAGGAGACATCAGCAAGGACATACCGACAGCTCCACAGATGGGTACTTGGATGCAGCCCTAAAGATAAGAGCAATAGCATCATCCATAGTTGACTAGAATTTCTCTTTTACAGGCAATAAATATTGGATTATTTATTTTGCATCATAGCTGCTTTTTCCTCTCCTTTCTTTTTTTTTCCTTTCTGTATGGTAAGGAAAGAGCACATGATAAGTGTGGTATATTATAACTGAATATTAATCTCTTCTATTCAGTCAGTGTATGCATTCATTTATATGGATGATTTGCTAGTTTTGTTTGAATACACACACAGACATTTAACAGTGAGGTTTATTATGAAAAATACCATCAAATTAACTCTTTTAAAAGATGCCAATATTATTGGCAAGAACTGCATTTTATTTTCTTTGTAAATGTGCTGCTTCCTTAGACATTAATTTCTTTGGAAATCCAGTACTTTTCCAAATGCAAAGACACTGGTGATGAGCAACTGTCATTCCCACATTAAAAAGCAAAACCAAGCCTTGATCTTTCTGCAGCAGATTAGGGAGTGAGATAAAAATGAGATGAAAGCCTCAAATGTCTGTTCCACTAGGTTCGAGGCATTCTTTTTGTTTTAGTTCCGCACTCTGCCTCTTTAATTCCCGCTGGCTCAAATGCCAATTTTCTGCTATGTTGGCATGACTGCCGAAGAATTGCTTCTGTTAATAAACTGCACAAAATAGCTGAGCAATTAGGCAATTAAACTGTTTTAAATTTAATTTAAAACCCTGGCATTTTGCTAGGAGTACTTTTTTTTTCTTCAATTCCATCTTTTTCGTGTGGTGGGAGGTAAAGGGCAAATTGGAAGGATGGGGAGGCAGCATGGTGACTAGAGAAGAGTCTGGTGTGATCAGAGTTTACTCAGGCTCCCGCTGCAGATAAGCACAAGGGCTGTCCGCTTTGGGGAGCACATTTCAGCCCTTGCCCCTTATTAAAACAAGTCATTTTTTCCCAAACATTTAACACACAAACAAGCTTAATCTGATTTCTGTCCTGATCCCAGATGGGTATCAGGGCTTGTAAGCAAATTATTTCAAGCGCTGCCTACCTGCTCTTGGCTGCTAATTAAAAATAAAAAGGAGCAGTGGAGAAAACACAGGAATTACTACACCTAAGGGTGAGCAACCTGTTCTGCTCATCACCATGTGTTCAAGGGCACTTCTCCAAGTTACCCGAACTGTAGAAATTTGTCCTTTGAGCTTATTTGACCTGTACTTACAGAGATACCTTTTTTTGCTACAGATCAGATTTGCTTTTTGATAAATGCCCTCTCACTGACTTGCCATTGATGACAGCATGGAGATTTACACTTGCTGGAGACAGACCCAAGAGAAGAATGCTGAGAGGGCTTCCTCCATCACACCATGGCTGCAGCACTGACCCCAGCATCAGCTGCCTTGCTCTGATGGCAGCCAACACCCCTCCTGGGCGATTCACACATCGTGGGCCAAGCTCTGGTGGTCCACCCACGCCTTGCTTCGTCCCTCCCCAACCCAACCTAGGCCACCATCCAAAATCTCTGCATGTTCCTCTGTCCCGATGCACAGCCTCAGCCCATCCTGTTCATGGACGCAAGAAAAGTTATCCCAATAACCACAAATCTTCAACCACCCAGCAACACCCCATCTCTGTGCACCACAACTGCTCTCCCACCCCCACTGCTTTGCACTGTGCACCCCAGTTGACCCACAATTCTACCACTCCTAAGTTTTTCAGAGCAATCTATCCTCTTTACTTCTCAATGCATTAAATCTCTTTTCTCACCATAATGGCTGGAAGAAACAAAACATTTGCTTTAGTGCCCCGCTAAAACGTTTCCCTAATAAAAACTCACCATGTTTTCCAAGCCTTTTTGAACTACCTACATTTGGACGAATGATGCCACAGCTAAGTAAAATATAGCACAATGTTGTATACCCTGCAGTGCTGACTGTCTCCTCAAGGAAAGCTCATATTTCCATGGTCACGTAACGGCTATTTTTAGTGAACCAGTCATTCATGTTATTTTCCTAGTCTTTGAAATTAAAAATAATGGGAAAGAATTAAAAGGACTCTTCTAAAGGTTACAGTAGTCACATACTGTTTGCAAAATTCGAACTGAAACTTCCCCCTCTGAGCTAATTTGGGGATATCAACATTAACAATATTCACGTCATCATTGCAATCAGGCTCACATTATCATTTCTACTTAATACACCATTGGGACCAATCCTGTGGTAGCTGAGGAAATGTACTATAAGTTAATTCATTTTTTGTGGTACGATTCTATGCTTAATCGAGATCTCTTGTTCTGCACAATGAACTCACTTGTTACCCTGAGAACAGACAAGTCAATCCCAGGAAGTTCCTCGCCGCAGACCTGAATATCTCCTCACCTCCGTGCTGCAGAGGAGCTGTCGGCAATGCAGGCTGTGCCGGGGTGTTAATAGAGATACAAGGGCTGGAATTGCTGGATAACTTGAAGAAGTGAGACATGCCATGGAACTAGGCTAGTGGTGGCAGTGTTTTAGAGAGATGCAGAGAAGTGGGGCAGCAGCAAGAATTTAATTTTCTGCTTTTTGGACACCTTAGACCATTTCAAAGCCTTTTTTGTCTCCATGTGTTAGCATAGATTGCAATATTAATTTCTGTTTTCTCCTCCCTTCTGACATTGACTTTCCACCACTAACCCTTTGGCTGTCCAGTCCATTTTGAGAGCAAGACCTTCAGAGAGCATCTCTCTCTCTCTCTGTTTATACAGTGCCCAGCATGAAGGGAAACTGATTTTTTTTGCTGGACCTTTAGCTGCTACTGTGATGCACATAATAATAATATTACATCCTTAAACTATTTGTCCCGTTTCAATGCATCTGACAGCCTTCTTAGAAAAAAAGAGGTATGTATTATGCATATGTGAACAAGCTCTAACATCAAGGGGACAGCACATAATTCCAGATCATCTTCTGAGTGTCACAAAAAAGCTAACTGTCACAGGCATGACATAGGGAAGGATAATTAAAATAATGGGTTGGTCAGTATGTTTGTACATCGCTTAGCAGCCATCAACAGAATTACTGCTCAGGGCAGACCCCAGATCACTCCTCAAGCCTCCTTGCGAGCAACATGTAGTCAGAACTTCAGAATAAGAGAGCCTAAGCACGTATGACAAGATTTTCAGGCACCGTGACTCTTAGAAGAGAAGCATCAACTTTCCTGATCCTACAAGCAGCACACCAAAATCTTGGCATGGCCAGCACCACAGACAGGGAGCCGTGCTCTGGCAGTGGCTCACAGCTGGGAGGTGACAGCAATTCCCCGTCAGGTACCGGCACCTTGCTGGGTTGGACGGGACGCATAGCTGTACCCTTGGTCATACTAATGATACCATCCTCAGTGATTAGTACTGTCTTATTTCTACCAAGGTTCAGGAATATCCAGCTGGGCCTTTCTGTTGGTCAGGGAACTCGGCTCTCATGTAGTTCAAGAGCCACGTGTTGGTCATGAACCACACGTTGGAGACTTCTCTTTCGTTTTGTAACGTAGTGACTAAAGGAAGCCCCAGGAATTTAGTTTGTTTATTGTAGTTCCTATAGATACCAGCAGAGGTTGTATTGAAATGTAAGATAAACATGTATGCAAATAATACATTGACTCTGATTCAGTCACGATGACTTTGCCAATAAATATACAATCACTTTATAATACATAACATTTGTATATTTTAAACGACCTAATTGATAGGAGCATGAAAGCATTAAATTACCATATAGTAAGACAACTACACCACACTAGACATCTATTAACATACTACAAGTCAATCAGTGTTTTACCAATTAATGGCTATCTAATTATCTTGCTATAATGAGCTTGTTAAATGCCAATTAAATGGCAAGATGTTTGAATGCATTAATAAGAATGTAATTACGCAGTTATTGGTGACATAATTTTCACATCATTAACTAGTAACTTATCCTTATTGAGTTTAATAAGTATATTCTTTTAACTTCCCATTGATCCTGAATCAGGATACAAACACTGGTTGGTTAAGACTGAATGAGATGGCTATAATTATCAAGACCATTATTGGAAAAGTTTCATGCCTCTGATGTTATAAGTAAGCAATAACTGAAGAAAGCACTGGAGGAAAAGCCAACTGAAAGTGTAACTGCACGCTGTGCACACAGGCAATAACCTGTGGGAGAGAACCTTCTTCCGTACAAGAAATGTACCACTGATAAGACACTGGCTTCCAAACCTGGAAATTGCAGTTTGGACAGCAGAAGGTCAAATTTCCCTTATCAAACTTTGCTACCAGTGTGCTCTAACTGAAAAGAGACCATGAGGAAGGCTCTCCAGGTGGGGACACCCCAGGACACCCCAGGAGCTGGTGGGCTGGGATGATGCTCGCTCTGCTGCTCTGTATTGCTCCTGGGCAAATGGCTTCAGCTGCCTTTTGCCATAGCTGGGAAGGATGAGGTGCAATGAGAAGCACACAATGTGCTCCTGCATGGAGAAGGGCAGTGGAGCCTGGTGGGACCAGCACTCTGCTGGGACTCAGGAGACCATGGCGTCGTTTCCTGCTCCACCTCATACTGACCCCGAAGTCTGGACAAGCGACTTAATCTACCTTATCCTCCCCTTACCTGGGACTTGTATGTAAAATGGTCACCAATGATACTGAGATATCCAAATCCTCCAGGTCAGGGGCTGCACAAACACTGGTGTCAACAGCAGCTCCCCACAGCACAGGTATTAGAGAAAGTTAAAGCTGTCCACAGGAAGCTGAACTGAGACCTTCTCTTCAACCATTAGGGTGTAATAGCTTGTATAAAAGAAAATAGCCATTCTTCCATCCCAAATCTTTTATTTATGAAAAGGAAATAAATCACCCAGTGCATTTCCACACCAGGAAAAGCTATTTAACCAAGCGAGCATGCGTGAGCCATGGCAAATGCACAAATAGTTCTGAGTTAATCTCTTCCTTCTCTCTCTCATGCCATTTTTGCAAAAGATTGGGCTCATACCGTATCTACTGTATTTAAATTGAAGAAAGAGATTGACTGTCAGTTACGGAATTAGGCACCGTACGCTGAGATATGTGTATAACTAACCCAGCCCTCGGCCGCAGTGACTTAACTAGCTACCCCTCATTAACTTTGATGAGTGCCACAGATCCCAGCACAGCCCAGCATGTGCCCTGCATCCCCAGCTATGTGTGTGCTACGCGTCTCTGCTGGAGCTTTGCCAGTATTTCCCAGACACCAGGAGACAAGAAGACTCTTGGTGGTCCATCATGGCTCAGCAGAGAGCTGCAGCCTGCACGTTTTAAGTATTTTTCTGAACTGGGGCCAGCGGAACTACCTCATCTTTCCCAAGGATGTAACCTAGCCCTCTTCTAACATTTCTTCTTTTTCTTTTCATCTATCTTTCTGACTTTTCAGTATTTTATTAAGAGAACCGGGGAGGTCTGCTGAATTCCTCTGCCTCCTGGGATGTATCTAACAGAAACGTGTTGTTCCTATCTTGGACAAGTAAGATGGGCAAATGCATACACAGACATCACAGTAACATCATCTTCTATTGATCTCTACTGATCTAGGCACATTGCGGATGTGCTTTGTTGGTTTAAAGAGTTGTTTTCAGTGGATACTTGTCAGGTTCGTTCCCTCCCTCATTTTCATCTCTTTATAAGACAGACAGTTTTGTGTGAAAACACAGAAGTGCTCTCCTTTTCCTCAACAAAACAAAAATAAAGAATAAAGACACAGAGAGAGAGAGAAACTCTTCAACCCCTATGCAGCATTTTTGTTTTTCGCCCCAAAAGCAATATGAAATTGCACTGAGCAGGTATGGTAATAATCAGCACTGACTGGGGTAATGATGTGTCTCCTGCACCGAAGCTCCTGACAGCAAAATCATGACCTGCTCCCCACAGGTATCAAAGTCACTAATTACCCATCATGCACTCAGGATCGGCATTCATTAGAGGAACTGACACTGTGTTATTCAGTCACAGGGAGTCTCTTTCAAGTTCCTGCACTTTTCCCTTTGATAGAAAGAGACTGCATCAGCAGAAGGCACCACGTTTGCCTTCTGTCATCGGGCACCATGCTGCACCTCGCTGGCTGCCACGCTGCACAGCGCCGCAGACTCAAAGCCAAGGATGCAGCAGGCTCAGCTGAAGGATTGACTCCTGGAAAACATTTAGTAATGAAGCATAGATGAGCACATTTCTAAGATCTGCTCCTGCCCACCCAGTTGAGCAAAGCCAAAGGGTCTAAATCTCTTCTCAGCAATGTCCCAGGTGCTGCCATCTACATCCAGGAGTGATCTAGATCGAGATCTGGCATCCTTTGCCTCTCAGAGGAACCAACCAGCTAAAGAAAATGGGTTGTTCTTGCTGTTTCTTCAGGGCTAGGCTAATCAAAATAGTTTTGCTATAATTGCATACATAAGCTAATGAGATGATAGGAAGGGTCCACCTTACTAAACTCAAATCCAAAGGTCCTTGATGTCTACACAGACCAGATTTGCCTGGAAACCTGTTTCAGACCCGTCTGTGATGGGATTTATATTTCTGCCTCGCATCCATTTCCCCGTTACAGCCTTTCTCTTTCTCTTCCATTTTTTTTTATAAGTTGCTATTTGCTTTTACCTTATGTCTTTGAAACTGAAAATGGTAGTTAACAATTAAGAATAATTATTTTATTGGCATATACCTCTACAGTGGCACTCACCAGAAAAAAATAGTAAGGAGTCAGCACTGGTAATGTTAAACAATTTATAGGTTACCTAGTTCAGAGAGACACTAGAGCCCTTCTTTACACTGAAACAACCAGCACTGATCACCGTTATAGCCAGAATATCTTGCTTGGGTGAACCATTAGTGCATTGTAGCATAGAAATCCCTATAGTGGCTATAAAACACATTTATAAATCTATAAAACCAGGATGCTTTGGTCTACTGAAAGCACTTAGATACTTTGATAAAGAACAACATATAGAAGCTGGATGTATGGCAAAAAGAAAGAAGACATGCTCACGTTTTGAGATCAGTGTTTACTTTCAGCTGTCTGAGAGGAAAGCCCGTCAGTTCGATGATTATCTGAATGCATGTGGAACATTTGTAAAAAGCTGAGAGAATTCCATTATGTATAAGCTGCTTAAAAAAGTGGCTCACTTAAGGTTATTACATTGCTGCTTTGGGTTATTTTTGTTTAATTCAAACTCTGCAGTGGGTGAGACTCAATTTCGGTTTAAACAATCACTTCAGTGCCTTATCTTTCTCATCATCTCCTGTACCTACAAAATTTGCAGTGTGGGATTCAGATAAATAAATACATGATTACACACACACTCCCTCGTCATTTTATCCATGTCATTCTGTTTTCTGTGAATAAAGAAAATGTCTTTCAGGACATTTTTTCCCTTCTCCTTTTAAGTGAATGTTTTCCAAAGTGCCTGTCTGTCCAGAACAGGTTAACTCTCTTGCCTTAGAATGAGGCCAAAGCACAATTTTTAATGTCAGAAGATCAGTTTTGAATCCACAGAAGTTTCTGTTCAGTAATCTAAGAATATACTTATAAAGTGGCTCCTCTAACCTGCTCCATCTGAAGAAAGAACTAAAATATTTACCCATTGACCCGATAAGGTGCTTCAAATGAACAGTCCTATTGATGAAATGAATAAGAGAATGTCGACTATGATTTTGCCCCGCACTTTTGTCCATAAGAAAATGCGTGTTTGACAGCTTTTGAATTAGCTGTGCCTCAATCTCAGTCCCCAGTGAAAAGGCTGCATGATGTTTCCAGACATACCGAATGCAAACTCTTGAGCATCCAAAGGAAATACTGCTGCACCACCCTCTTTGGAAATACCTTTCCACCAGCACAATCAGTTAAACCCTTTAACCTAAAAGGACTCCCAACCACACAACACCAAATCAATAGTAATCAAAGAAGTGAACAAAGAAAAAAGCTTTCAGAATGAATACACTTTTTAAAGTACTGAAAATACAGCATTAGAAGACATGAAAAAATCCCAATCTTCCCCTCAGGAGAGCTTTACTTCACAGAGGAACCTACTTCTGGGAATATGTTTCTTTCATCGTTCTATTTTCATATTCATATTCTTAAGATTTCCTGAGTCCATGTTAGAAGAAAGTGACATTTTCTGTAGATCTCTTTCAGACAGCGGCTTTCCTATCAGTCCTGTGAACTCACCCTTTCCACTTAGGGCAAACCAGGCGCCTGGCGATTAAAATTCAGCCCAAGCCACCCAGATTCAGGTCCTTTCCAATGTCATGGCAAAAGTTTCCAGCCGCTGCAGTGAGCGTCTTTCCTCTCTTCATGATACATCTTTCCATTTGGGGGTGGCAAATGGCTGGGGTCTGTGAAACAACACAAAATTGTTCTCTCAGGCGTGTTCTTCATTCCCCAAATTAAAGGGGAAGTGCAAAAGTTTAATTGTGCTTCCCCCTGCATCCCTCCTCGCATAGTGGTGGATCGGGGTAAATTGTGAATGCACTTTAATTCTACCACTTATAAGCTTATCACTAGTCTAGTAGCTCATTACGCCCTCTGTTTTTTCTCCTGAGATGCTATAGAAATACAACAGTGTAACTAACACTTCTCCTCATTTAGAACCGCAGGTGGTGGGAGTACGTGTGATTTCATTGTCTTTACTTGGTAATTACAGGTCTGTTCCTCTTCCCACTGTCTCAGCGGGGTGCTTGTATGGTACACGTAGTTAAGTCCTTTCAGGTGCTTGCAAGGTGGATTAACACAGAATATTGTACCATCGCGGAGCGGTACCGGCGCTGGTGTGCCTGTGACTGCTGTGTGTAGAAGGGACGCTGGCGCACAGGGCCAGTCTGACTGCTTCTGTTGACACAACGGCAGGGCAAAGCCTGGCTCAACCAAAAGTCATCCCAGGAGCATGAGGATAGCAGGGGTCCGTATGGTTCTTGCAGAGCGTGTGTCCACATCCATGAACACGGTGCCTCCGCAGAGGGAGCAAAATGCCCCAGCTACTGCCGACCCCCCCGGCATGTACACATCAACTCATTGCACTAACCTGCACACATGCTGAATCTTTGCTCCTTTCCCCAGCTAAAGATGTCTGAGAATGTGAGATGCAATGAGCTATGGGGGAATGGCAGCAAGATTGACACAGCCTGTGATTTAATGCATGTGGCAGGTCCATTTAAAAATGTAAATATTATTATCCTTTGATTTCAGCTTCTGATTCCTCCAGACATTCGTGGTTGATAAGCCAGGCTCCTTCAGGTTCTGCCACCTTTCATCAGTGCATATTATGCTTATGAGACAGAAATCAATGTGTAGTAAGGAGGCATATTGCATATACATCCAGTGAATGTGCCTCTATGTTAACTGTATGTTAATATACCACATTCATGTTATACTTTGAAAAACACAGTAGCTGGAGCCACTGTTGCTGACAGAGCAGATCCTTTCTGAACTTCTCTTTGAATTCCCTTTTTCTCTTTGAATCGGGATATTTGCATGAAGGCTGGAAGCCCTATCTTTCTCCTGTTAATGCACTGCTGATCTTTGCCTTTCCTCTATTGGAATAGCCTTGTGAGTTCAAGGACTGAATTCAGCACAGTTCATAAGCATATGCTTAAACTGATAGGATTAAATCTTGGGTAAGGCAATGAAGCTTGGAGCATGTGTTTATCCTTAAGCACAGGCTTAGATGCTGTGCTGAGTAAGGACTGCAGTCCGTTTAAAGCAACCCAAAGCCCTCCTTCCCTGGAGTCCTCTTATTCTACGGCTGCCTCTTGGTTAAAGGAAGTCAAAGGCTGCCTGTGCAGCACACAGAGGAACGTCAGGCTGCAGTGGTGTGGACGCCCTGATGTCTCCAATGCACTGCCATAGGTGCACAAAGTTATTCTGAGGCATCTGGAAATAATGAGGACTTCATCCTCAATTCTTGTATGGAAAGAGAGAGAAACCTCAGAGCAGTATAGGCTAAAATAGGATCCCCAAAAGATATGTTTCCAACAAGACGCTCACAGGAAAGACTGAACATATGGGGTGCCAAGGGGCTGTCATCTTTGTGTTAGTACATTAAATGTGACAGATGGTCAAAAATCAGAATCCAAGGTGCAGATACCTCTGTTCATTGGGAGCATTTGAAATCTGAACTCCCTCCCCACACTTTGGACACCACTAGTCCCAT
Source organism: Limnodromus scolopaceus (assembly GCA_028565335.1). NCBI lineage: Eukaryota > Metazoa > Chordata > Aves > Charadriiformes > Scolopacidae > Limnodromus > Limnodromus scolopaceus. The sequence goes on from JAOXNO010000003.1 coordinate 4,211,527, forward strand.
ACACCATTTAATGTTCAGGAGGCACATAAGGAAGAAATAACAGCTATGGTTTTTACCTGCCATTCCCTAAATGCCTGAAGAGCAATCAAAAATAGAGGTGGCTCATGGAAAATTGTCACATGGCGGAAGTTTGTTTGTTTTACTTCAGTAATAGCTCATTTTTCTATATCTATATAAATTCAATTACCTCAATAAGAATCTCTGGCATCAGTCTGTATTAGCTCAGTAGTAGCTTAAAATCCAGTGACAATTGTCCTGCCTCTTTCCATCTGTAAGATGACTAGCTAGAAAGATGCCTGGGTGATAATCACACCACAACAGACCCCCAGGAGATCATGGACCATGAGACAGAACTCTTTTTCCTTCTGAATTCTTGGCCCATGGCAGGGAATGTGCATGATGCCCATGAGTGCTGCAATCAGCCAGAGCACGCACTTCACTTTGTGGTGCTCACCACTCCCTGCTCCCATTTAAAGGCAGCTGAATACCTGAAGATGTGTTTTATCCTCCATATGGCTTGTGTTTGCAGTGCAAGAGCAAAATGAGAAGACTCCATTTTCTTCAGGGGAATGCTGGAAATGCTGTACATAGTAGAAAATGCTCCATAGTCCTCTATCCCTCAATAAATAGGTCCAGCATGTCCCAACCCACCTCACAGTCCACCTCACCTCTTTCTGATTTTTCATCTTTCTTCTAGATTTTCTATACTTTTTCTGTATATTTGCTTATAAATATTACCATTTAAAGTGGGAACACTTGAGGGATATTCATCTGAGGTCTGAAATGATATTTTTTTTGTATTATGAGTATTGGAGAAGGATGCACAAGGCATCAGCAGAATGTTGCAACATGGATTATAGATTGCCGCTCAGCAGTTGGTGGGTTGGCTATTTCTTTTAATTGCTGATACTGTATTTTCAGACAGTGCTGATCTTATGACAAATTTTTTTTGGCCTACTTTTCTGCAATTAAGCAATTTAGCTGACAGTTTTAAAGTTTTTTCATTAAATAAATACTCCATTGTACAGATACACATGTGCCTGTACATGTATTGATATGCATATGCACATACACAGCTCGCACACACACAAAGATATGCATGTATATCTCACAGCAATTCTGACAAGGGAGATTTTCTTCCACATAACTTTAAAGCTTTTCTTATATTAACTGAATACCCCAGAATTTTGCTTTCGCAAAGAGGTCTTTTTTTGTGAGGAGGTATTTTCCAATATTTTCTTTTAGTTGAAAAGCCCAAATATCCAGTGAAAAGTTGTTTTGGTGAAAACTTGATGTGTGTGTTGTGTGTGTGCAGTATTTTCAACCTCAATGTGCTTGTCCCAATTTCAGCTCCTGAATCCTGAATAAACTGGGCTCACCTCCAAGAGTTACGGCTTTAAGGAATATAGGTAATTGCACCATTACCCTTTTTATTTGTTTAATTTTTTTTCTTCAGCCTGTTCTGTTAGTTTATCATACATGTGGTCTAATTAAAGTTTCCTGCAGGACATTTCATCCAGAATAAATAATGACATTGCTCAGAAGGGCTCCAGTTGCTTTTTTTTTCTTCCAACTGTGCTGAAAGGGAGGTTGCTGTCTAAAAAAACTATGCCTGGGCGGAAGAGACAGTTTTATAATTGCATTTCCAGTCTTCCTTGTATTCTTTTGTGTTATATGCTTGTACAAGGAGAAACTGGACAGGCCTGTTGGATAGCAGCCAGGCAGAATTGTCAGAGACAGACCAGATTGAAAATGAAATAGGAAGGGGGGAGAGAAATAAAAAAATATCAGGAGGATCTCTCAGAACAATGACTTAAGAAAGTGAAAGTGGAGGAGAAAATAGCAATTTCATTTTGTGTCAACTTCTGAGGTTTGAAAATTGTCTTTTGCTTTCTGTTTCGGGTTTCTTCCCAAGTGTGACAGAGAAAACTCAAAGTATGGGGGACAAGGGTTTCAGAAATGGAGATGGTACAAAACGTCTGTTTTCTGACTAAAACGCAAGTGCTGAGAAACCAAGGTGCACTCTGCAGAAAGAGATGGCAGAGACTTAGACATTGAGGCTCTGGTAGTCACAAGGTCATATTCCTACTCTGGGTGAGAGCAGTATTTCTTAGTTTGGGATTTCTATAAATTAATTCATTTATTAATTAATCAATAAATACATATTCTATGTCACTGTGAACCAGGCAGAGACAGGATCAGCATACCCAAATCTACAGACAGTATCCCTGACCTTCACGCTGCTGTGTGTGAAAGGCACTTCTGATTTTTCCTCTTCTCATCTTTTCTAAGTCCCTGTGGGTTTCAATTTCCCAGACTGACGTAGTAGAAAGTCAGTAGCAAGCAGGTTAGCCCTGCTTTGAGCAGGAGTGGGACTAGGCTACCTCCAGAGATCCCATCCAACCTGATGTTTTCTGTGATTTTGTTAAAGTCAATCACGAAAACATCCATCTATGAGCACTAGCTACCTGTATTCTTTGTTCCAGAAAGCCCACAAGTCATGCTCAGCCAGCCTTTACAACTGGTAAACAAAGACAAGAAAGAATAAAAGGGAGGCAAAAAAAACCCCTTCAAGCTTTGGGATGTGATTATTTGTGCAGGGACAGATTGAGAACAACTGAAAAGAAAGGAGAAAAGTAAATGCAGGTCCAGGAGAAGCTGAATGGTGAGCACGTCTCTTCCACGCTTTCCTTGAAGGCAGAGCGTGTAGATGTACTTTATTCATAATGACAATATGATGTGATTCATAGCAATTGCTTCTTCCCAGTAAATTATTCTAAGATGCGTTGTTGTGCCACGTTGCAATGGCACAAATGAATGATGTTAAAATACTGAGCAGACAAAATGATAACACCTGTTACAGAGCCACTTATAAACCAGAGTGCACAGTGCATTTGTACCTGTCTCTATCACACATTGTGAGTTACACATCTTAGGATGGTTTATGAAGGAGAAGGCAATTTCTGTTATTCTGTATTAAAACATTTCTCAGTGTTCCCTTAATTTACAGACATCCTCTCTCTGTTTACTTGACATCAGCTCCCGCTCTCTGGCAGACAGCATAGGAGAGAATTCACAACTGGATCAGCACTCAGATTTCCTACCCAGGTCAGGTCTAGGAGGAACAGAGCTACAGTATCTCCACCTGCGCGCCGGTACTTTTAATCCTGCCCCACAGTAGCACATAGTTACCCAGACTGAAAAGGAGCAGGGAGCTGTACCCATTTCCAATGCACAGTGGGGCAACCGAGGCTACGAGCTGCCAGGAGCAGGAGGGGCATCATCTCATAAGGGCAACAAAGTCCTCAATTTCCACTCATTTGCACAGATGCTTAATTTCTATATGGGAGTCAGGCAGGTCAATAACCCTGAGGGGCTGCCTCCAAAAACCTAATCCATGCTTCCGTGTGCCAGTGGAAGAGAGGCACTGGCTGCAGCCATCACCGGGGAGGGCACTGTGCCTCCCACAGGCTCTCACCAACATAGTCTCAAAAGACTGATGTCATTCACTGCAGAGCAGCCAAAACTCAACCCATGACAGCCCGTGGCTTTCCTTAAGGGATCATCAGACAACACTGGTTCCCAGCCCTCGGCTCCCACGCACCCAAGTGTCCAGCAAGAGCGGTGTTGTTGGGAGGTCTTCTCCTGCCACACAGTTTTCACAGGGATGGGCAGAGCACAGTGTTGTCACCACAGGGGAACACTGGAGTACTAATCCTTTACACTGCACTGTGAACATCTGCCTTCAAAGGCAAAGAAAGGAGCACAGTCAGATATTATTTTGGGGGTTCGGGGGGAGGTGGGACAGAATGTGGAACAGCTTTTCTCCGATTTCTAGGGAAACTGGTTTCATTGCCTGGTCAGACATCAGCCGTCTCCCATGGAAATAGAGCCCTAGCCCAACCAGCTTTACTGGGGTTCCTGGGCCAGTTTCTAGCCTTGCAAGTGAGACACTAAGCTTAATTTCTTCATTTCAATTTCCTCTCCTTCTTGTTCTTTTTCCTTGATGCAGTGTGTTGGCTTTATTAAGATGCTACCTACAGGATTCTCTCCTAATGCTCCACAAGTGCCTCTTCCATCCAGAGGCAGCTGGAGAAATCGCTCCTCTAAGCACCAGACACTTAATTAACAATGAGATGAACTCTCCAGTTTGCTTGCTTTCTCACTCATTCGTTCTCTTTTGTGCTGTCTAGTGCAGTGAGAAAGTGTGTAGCAAGGTCTTGACCAAATACTTTGAACTGCAATCATCTTGGGATACCCAAGGAAGCTAATTACCAGCTTTGTTTCTCTCTCCCTTACCCCTTCTTCCCCCTGATGACAAGGGGATGAAGTGGATACTCAGCATATCTTCCCATAGACAGAAAGGCCCAGACTTCCCTCTCTCTTTCCCCGTTAAGGAGTCCCCTGTGAGATATACTCCATGCCCTCTGATGACAGCACTCACGTCTCTCCTCTTAACTAGTCTAGTCCCTCTGGGAAGCACTGGGGAAGTAATTTGGCTCCTACCAAACTTTGAAGTTCAGGTTGTTGCAGGAGGGTTTGTCAGAGCGGAGACAGGCTGCAGGGCCCCCAGGTACTTGGCTTTGCCATGGAAAAAGACCAGCCAAGAAGCTTTTAAAAGCCCAATATTGCTGTGTTCTGCCCCCATGCTGTCCACTCCCCACAGCTGTGATCTGCAGCATTGGTATGGAGCCATGTTGTGGATGCGTAGGGCAGACCAGTGCATTGCCACAGAGGCAAAGGAAATGCATCTACCATCCTGGAAGACCACCCCTGCCTCTTTTATTATGATAATTTCTGCCTTAAGACACAGACATTACTGTTTAGCATCAAACCTGGCCCACTTTCCTGATTAGCAGCAGGAAACCAGTAAGGGGTTCCATGAGGAACCTGTAAGGGGTTCCTCATTTTTATGGAAGGTGAAGGCTAATTAGTTCTATAACAAAGCAGGCATTAATTGTGACAACTGCTGCCTGAGGGATTCCCATCCTGTTCAGCAGCGTCCATCTCTGATTTGATAGCTGTAGAGCAGACAGGAGAGGTATAACACTGACCTGCCCAGGTAAGGGTTCAAGGAGGAGACCCTGACATGCCCCTCAGGAGGGCAGACTGCTGGGGAGGGCAAGCAATGAGCCTTTCCCCTTGCAATCCCACCACAGCTGAGCAAGGGCTGCCTCCACACTGGCCCGAGAGAGGGGGTCTTGCCCCAAGAGGAAAGCAATGAGGAAGGGACCTGAAGAGCAATGCTGAAGGAGGCTGTGGAAGCTGGGGAGGAAAAAAGCAGGAGCAAAGAGACTTTCAGTGAGAGTTGAAAAAGTCCAGTCTGGCCTGTACGGTTGTGAACAGCCCTGAAACTTTCTTATGGATCTTTCTGCATCTGTTCCCAAATATGACCATCAGCAACAACAGCTCCCTCCCATCTATGTGTGCACAGGTCACTGCTTGTGTACCAGGCTGCAAAAGCTTGAGTGGGTTTAGTGTCCATGTTACAGAGACCACAAAGTCCTGGTACAGCTCCTCCAACAGCACTTCTGAACCAGACACACTATGTCCTAGGTCCTGCAGCCCTCAGAAAGCTTTGGCTGTTTCCAAAGATGTAGCAAGCCTACTTTGTAACCTGAACAGTGAGGTCTTACAGAGAAATTTCAGCTTCATTGTAGACTCTTCCTACAAAGCTGGACAAGAGACCAGGTCCAGCTCTGTAACCCAGCAAGCCAAGACCCTGTTTGCCAACATATTCTGCCGCTTTTGTTTTACCTGAAGATCACTGTACAGCAGAGAAAAGCCTAGTTAAACCAAGCCCTTGACATGTTTAAAGCTCAGTGCAAATATTAGCTAATCAATCCTCAAAAATCCCTTCTCTGTACTGAGCAAGTAAATGTTTCTGGGCCTGATTCAGTTTTACTGTGCAACATAGCTCCACCGGTCCCAAGTGGGAGCAGGTCAAACAGCAGCAAGAACGCAATTGCACAAGCTCAGAGGAGAAAAGCTTTCCAGCATCCATTCCAGCACTTCTACTGCCTAAAATAGCTGTTGGCCACAGTGTTGCTTTGGACTAGTGTGCCTACAAATCTTTTGCCTTTAGCACTCTAATTTCCCTGTAATCCAGCATCCAATCTCTGCCTCCTCCAGCCCTGTTCAAGACCTTCAAGATACTTTCCTCTCTTAACCTTACCACAGCCACCACTTGACCTTACAAACTGGTTTCTTGAATTCCAACTATCTCCCTTTCTTCTCTGTTTTTTGACTATGTCCTTGCTTTTCCCTTTGGACCGGCACACCTCTGGCTTTGCTAGGTTCCTACCCAGGGGAGTTGATTCCTGTCTTAGCTTCCCTTACTCTGCTCCTTGGGTCTATAACTTACTCCAGCTTGGTCAAGCTCATTTATGCAAGGCATATCCCAGAAAGGTACTTTAGCATCTCAGCTATGCAGTGAAGCTGAAATATTTGGACCCAAGTGGTCCCTTCCCTGGAGGTGCCTGATAGTGCTGGAGTCCCAAGCTCAGCTGGGGAGGAATACATTTACAGCCCCCCTCCTCATATACTGCATGCACTGCTCTGAAAATATTTGAGACCCATTTCCTGTAAAAATTCCCTCACTTCTTTTTTACTGTATGCACTGAAGATTCACATACCCTTAAGTTAGCATCCTGGATCTGCTTCTGCCTCCCTGCCCAGAGTAGGTCTGCTTTAGGTTCACGATCCTGCTTTTACCATCATCTTCTATTCCTCCCTGTGGCTGTTACCCTCCATGGGGCTGTAATCCCACAACGTAATCTCTGCTGGAGAGAACCTTGTGCATTATCAAGTGTCCATTTGAAACCTCTTCAGTTGTGGTAGGCTGGGCTGTCTGTACAGTGAGGAGGGCCAAGGGAGATTTCACTACCAAGTTCACATAAACAGCACAGCCCTTGACTTACATGATTTCTCAACAGCAGTGCACTTTATACACAAATCTCTTTTGGACTCTACATTACAAATGCTTTATTGATGCCAGCTGTATCAACAGCTGGGTTCCTCATCTGCAGTGGTTTTGTATAGCCTGAAGTCTTTAGGTTTGCCTTCATGGACCAGAGATCATTAGCAGTGAGAATCCTTCAAATGTTGACTTGGCTAATTTGTCTGTCAATGGGGTCTGTGTTGCAATTTAATACGAAGCTGAGAATGTGAAAGTGAGTGACTGTTGCATTATCCCATAGGGATGGCCTTGGAGCTAGTTCTGCAAGAAGTTGTTTTGTTTTTCAGACTAACTGAGGGTCACCAGGCCACCAAGCTCTGGATGAAGACAGGACTGCATCCCATTCTCTTCTGAGAGGCCAGCTGTGTTGAAAGTTTAGAAAATCACTTGTTGGTTGGCTGCTCCCTTGTTATGTGTAGGCTGGGCTGTGGGAAATTATCAGGCTCTGAAGCAAACTCATGGTTTTCTAGTGTCTGAGCACCAGACACTCCCTTCTCTGCAGAAAATGAAGGTGGCCATGAGCACTGGCCAAGAAAAATTTGCATCAGTGGGTGTTGCAGCTTTGGTTCAGCATTTTATCTCATTTACTCAGCCTCCAGCAGAGCTAGGCAGATACTGCAAAAAGAACAGGAAAACAAATCTCCCCTCCAGCATCTGCTCATATGCAGAAGTAAATTCATTTTATGCTTCTCTGTTGTTGAAAGTTCAGAGTGAAAGAACAGTGCTGCTGCTGGCTTGGCCATCTGTCTGGGGCTGGGATCTGAGGGCGCTCCCCAATCCTGCCACAGGTTTCTTGCTTTGCCTCAAATTAGACAAATAAACTATTTGTGTCTCAGCCTGTAAGCTGTAAAATGGGGATAATACTTCTCAGTCCCCCAGGGATACCTTCTCCCAGCCAGCATGAGAGCTGGTTACTGTGGTCATCTGGGACCCCAAAAAAAATGCTGCTAGATGTGCCCATCCACCCTGGCATGAAGAAAGGTACGCACAGCAAAGGACACCTGTCTCTGTGTCTGTTGAGACATGTGCTGGAATATGAGAAACTGCTGCTCCGTGCAGCCCATAGACCCACTGAAACTAAAGTAATGAAGATCTCCAGCAAAACCATGACGA
>JAOXNO010000003.1:4219697-4257137 GCA_028565335.1 Limnodromus scolopaceus
TGAGAAACTGCTGCTCCGTGCAGCCCATAGACCCACTGAAACTAAAGTAATGAAGATCTCCAGCAAAACCATGACGACTCATTTACTGTCCTGGCTGTTTGCATGTTAAAACAAGAAGACTCACATCTTGGCGTTAACTTTAAGGTTTTGTGAACCAAAACCAACTTTTCTGGTCTTTCTTTATTTCTTGCTTCTGACGTTGTGTGTGTTTATTATCAAAATAAATAAGTGCATGAAATGCAGAAAAGAAGTAACAGGAAAGGGTTTGTCGTGGGGAGTTCCGCCTTCCACCTCCTCTCATGGAGCCTACATAAAAGCCTCTTAAGGAAGATAATAGAATAACAAGTCAGGCCACTGAAGTGGGGAACAATCAGGAATCAAGTAAGATGGAGAGTGGAAAAAATAGTAATAATAAAAACAAGAATAAAAATGATATTTCAACAGTACTGGTGCTGAACAGATCAGTTTGTTAAGCCAAAAGTGTGGTTTGCAGATGGTAATAAAAGTAATTAACCTTCCTTATTCTTCTACCCTTCGCTCCCACCTACAGAATCTCACAGGATCCTTTGACACAAAAGCAAATTTTATCATGTTGGTTTTATCCTCTGCAGTTTAACACAGCAGTTTTAAGGTCTTGGCTGTGGACTTCATGAATGGATGGTTAGTTTGGCTGAGGACTAGGCTCTACGGGGATCCTCCTTTCCTTCCATTCTCTTCACAAAGACTTGTTGGAAAAATCTATATTTTGAAACATGACCCTTCAGCTCATGCAACACAGCAGAGTAATTCCCAGGTCCCTACCTCTTGTTCTCTGATACTAGTGGATAGGATCACTTTTGGTCTAGCTTTGCTCCTGACTAGAGGAAGTGAAGTGGGTTTTTTTTAACAAGGATTACTCATTTTAAAATGATAAGCCTTTTTTATTGTCCCCTTTGTGTCTGCCACAATTCCCATCCACCAGGGCCAGACTGGGGAACACATGTCACATCCTCACAGGGACAGTGGTTCTTTGTCCCAGATGCTATCAGTATCCTTATCATGGGATGCTAGGGCTCCTCCACCAAGCCTGGACCGGTCATGCCAGACCAAAAAGGCCAAGGCTCCCAAATGCATTGCAGGAGAGGGATTTTGAGGGAAACGCTTTGAAGAAGGACTTTCTGAAGTAGCTTGGTACCCTGCTTCTCTGCTGCTGGAGTCTGTGTCTAAAGCAGGAAGGTCAAAGTCTAAATTTTCAGATGAATCATTGTTAGGGCTTGAAATCTGTGCATCTGGGGGACTGGCAAGTGCTGGCATGGCTGGGTTGGATTATTGCTGTGCTTCAGCCCAAGAAGTCAGCCGATAATATATCTCTTAGAAACTGTTTCTTTTGGAGATTTTGACAATGGAGCCAGGTGTTTCTTTGACAAGTGGTTTTATTTCTTCACAAAGCATGCTTGAAATCCTGGTTCTCAGAACGTGGTCAGCACTGAGCAGCTTCCTTGCTTGCAGCTCCCAAAACTGCCTTTTCCAGAAAGCCCATTGCCCCAAAGAGCAACTTCACTGGCTATTTCACACCCCACAAGGGACCTACTAATTTTTTGCTTATCGCCAATACGCTCCCCTGCCAAATCTCTTGCCAAGGCTTTGCAACCTCAGTCAGTCTCCCAAGAAATGACTCAGTCAAGCTGTGACTTGTACAGGCCACGCTTTATGCAGTGCCTTCTACTCTTTCAGGTCTCTTGCTCCTCCTGATTGCTGATGACTATGTTAGATTTTGAAGCAAGTTCTCTGGTGACACATCTTCTGCTAGCCACCTTTGAACGTGGCATATAATGACTCATTTAAGTGTTGTAACACAGAACCTACGTTTTTATTTGAAAAAATAAATTATGAATAGGTGGTTTTTCTTTAAATATCTGATCTGCTCTAGTCATTATCCTTAATGCATCTCTGCACTAGCAAACGCCAGCACTTCCTGATGTGTGAGCGTGCCGTCTACGTCTCACACGCAGCCTTTGGGGTCTGGGGGAACCTCTTCTCTGCCTGGAAGAAAAATGCTTTCTTATAAAAGCCAAACTCTGAGCGAGACGGGGAGGGAAGGGAGCAGAGGGTGGAAGGGGGAGTTATCCGCTTCCTTCCTCCTCATTTAATGCAGCAGAACATGTCCAGGGAGTGGGGCTTGGATTTCACAGCTCAATGGCAAACGCTGTGTAAATCTGGCAGTGTTTCTGCTTCCAATGCACTCAGGTGGAGCTAGCAACACAGGCTGCTGTTTGAGGCCGCTGTTTTTTAAATTCCTCTCCCTTAAGCTCTTCTCGGGACCTCTTTTTCATAACTGAGGTTGTTCTGCAGGACCTCTAGCCCTATGCAACTGAGGCAACGTACCTAGGGGGGTGGCAGAGTAGAGGGCTCATCCTCTTGGCTGCCTTGGTGGCTTGAATGTGATGAAATATGGAGGGACAGGGGATCCCAACTGCTATGTGACCCAGGCATGGGACTATTTAGCTATGCAGAGTTTTCAGTGCTCTCTTCCATTGCAAAAGCTAAAAAAAAAAAAAAAAAAGTATATAACAGTAACATTTGAAAATGCACTGATTTTCTTACTCAGCTGAGGTCCCAACCAGTATAGGCCTGCCAGTTCTTTGCTAGAGAAACATACCCGACTGGGTTGGCTTTGTTTACACCGTCACCAGTTATTTGGTACAGCCAGAAGGTAGCTATGTCACCCTCAAAACAAATTATTTTGGCATGACCCTTAAATGCTTTTGCTTGGTATTTTGCCTTTAAAACAGAGAGAGGATTAAAAAAAAAGTGCTTTTCCCTGGGGCGCCATCAGATGCTAATAAAATCTTTAATTAATTCAGATTCGGATGGGCTCACATTTCTCTCGCTAGCTCACAACTTCAATCAAGTTTTTTTTCTTTTTGTGACGCTGCTTTCATGCCACTTTTCACTGCATTTCTGATTTATCTGGAATTGTGCTATATGGGCATATTGGCAGGAAAGGCTGGGATAAAAGAAGACTAGGATGAGAGAAATCATTAGCACAGGATGTATTTTCTGGGGTTTTTTTCTTTTTTGGAAGAAAACCCAAAGGGTCCTATTGCTGTTACGAATCCCCCAGGAACTCTTTAAATTACAGACAATTTGCTTGATTGGACTGCACTGGTCTTAAGCTTTAGAGAGAGACAAATCACTCTTAACAAACGTTAAATCAAATAAGATAGACAGAAATCTTGATAATGTGAAATGAATTCTGTAAAATTAAGACATCTGCCGAATACTCACTCCATAATAAAGCAATAATCTCCCTGAAATGAGGTCTGTCTCATTATCAGTTTGATGACTGGTGTGAATGATCTTATCTAATACTGGTTAACTGAAAAGAAGTAAGTGATACATTTTCTTTTCTGGCCCCAATAAGTAAGAAAGGCCTCTCTCTGCCCAGCTGTCCATCCTTCCAGGGTCAATCATCTCCCCATTCACTTGCCATCTTTCGGATAAAAGATTTCTCATACAGGGTACAAAAACTGTTCCAGGATTGTCAAAGAGAAGCATTTCAGATGCCTTCCTCCAAAGGCAGCCAAAGGAGTTTTCCCTGGAACTTTAGAGCCTCTAGATGGAGGAAGGGAGGAGACATCTTGCAACCCAGGGAGAGGCTGCACGACCAAAGACCGAAGACGTCCTCCCCAGTGCTACCAGCCCAAGCTCTGCTTACCAGGACAGACAGCACAAGCAAGGTGAAGGAGGGCACCTAGGAAAGGGCTGCTTTCATTTATAGGCTTTCATTTCCTTTCCTCCTTGCTGGAATGATCTTAGAGGATAACCTGACCTGAAGTCTCTTCTCCTACTCTGTGTTCTTAAATGGTTGATCAATAAGCCCAGGAAGGAAGAAACGACCATGCGCTTGAATTTCCTTAAAATATACATGTAGGCACGTACAGCAGCTAGGATCGAATTCAGTGCTCAGAAGACTGAGGAGCATTTACAACTGCTTCCCTCCCATGACGCTTACCCGTGCCCCCAGCTCCTGGGCTGCTCCTGCAGGAACACGTCCATGACACTGCGCTTGTGCAAGGAAGCGAATTCTTTCTCTCTCTTTTTCTTCCGGGCTCTTGACACAACTTGTGTATGGAAAAGAGGGATCTAATTGAAAGAGAAAAGCCATTCTCCCCTGATGCTTTAGGGATCGTGCCTCTGAATGCACCCTCACCTGATTTGCTGTAACTGTGAATTACCATGAGGTGATCTACCCGCATGTATCTTGCAATCTTGCTGCAGATCACAGAGCACTGCCTACTGCATAAACAAAGTGCCATGGCCTAGGGCAATATTATAATTGAATAGATATAACAGATTATTATCTGTTTGATGTGCAGCACAGAGCTGCAGCACTCCCTATCATATTCCAGCAGACCGAAGCCAGGGACTCTTTCTAAAGCATCCGTACAACCAGGGAATGTAAGCAAAAGGCTCTCGAAATAGTAATAATAATACAACATATCTCTAGGGCTGACAAGTGTGTTGAGTACTGCAGTTTCACCCGTAATCTGTCATAAAGTTAGACAGTTCTATCAATGGGGAAATAAACAGTCAGGATAATAAAAGGTGAGTGCTGAATAGCAACCCTTCGGCTCCCTCCAGGCTTTATTAGGATAATTGATTTTGGTACATTAATAAGGATATTGATTAGCTTTAAGGAATTGAAACTCCGGGTGAGGGAGGGAGCAGGGAGCAGTGAGCCGTTGCTCTTGGCTACAGGCTCGTGGAGGGAGCAGGAGCCCTGTTATGAAGAGTCGATCAGCTCTGCCAAGGGATTAACTTTTATCTTCAACATGAATTAGGAAAGTGGTTTCTGCAAGCGTGCTATCCACATGATGAGGACCCAAGAAATTACAGAGCTAGATTGCTTCAAATGCCACGAGGCTGGTTTTATCAAAGGTAACTTCACAGGCAGTTTCCATTTCATGATTCGGCATTTCGAAGTAGGCAGAGTGATGGTTTGACCACAGCTGGTCAAGGCAGGGGGAGGTAAAGTCAAGCAGGAGGTCTACATGGAGGCCATTTCCATGCAGCAAGGATCTGATCAGATCAGGAGTGTAATCAGCTCCCTGAACTTGCAAAGTGAGGTTTCACTGATCAGTGAATTTCCAGGCTAAAAGAGAACTCTCATAAATATGGAATTTCACTTTCTTTCTTTTCAAGATCAAGTGGTTCACGTGATTATTTTTTTCCTTGAAAATGTAAGGCACTGACTTTCTGATACATTTTGGCGGAAGACATTTTTTTCCAGCCATCGAGTGAAAAAAGTCATGGGCATCACGTTCGCTCTTCCAGTAAAATAATAGCCTTGAGTAATGCTACAGCATGTGGCAAAATAAGAGCGAGCTTGCATTTCAGATACTGCTGTGACTTAACAGAAGTGTCAGGTGGTTTCTCAGGGTCTTGTTTTGATTCATTTGAAGATGAACCTGGACCTGAATGTGGCTGCTGGCCAGGTTTCCTATATCACATCTTGAAATTGCACTTGTTACACTCAGTGCTCTACACAAACACATGCACATGTTCAAAGGAGCTTCATGTAACTGGAGAGGATGTGGAATGAAATAAATTTAGAGATAGAAGCTCCCAGGACCAGCTTTGTGCCTCAAAATCATCTAAATCCTTGTGCACACCAGAAATTGTTTGTCGTCTTTGACAGCTCTCCAGTGATTGCAAGATAATAATTTTTAAGCATGAAGTTTTTGGTAGTTTCTTACTGATGCACAATCAGTTTATATGGCCCCACTAGAGCATCCAATGACGCTGACAGAAACACTGCCACACACAAAAAAAGACCTCCTATTAAATTCAGGTGCATCTTGACCCAAGAGCTTACTGGGAAATGCCTAACAAGTCATGAAATGCAAAGAGAGCAAACAGCCGCAGCCAAATCTGCGTGTTTCTGAATTAAGATACTGTATTTCTACCTTTTAGCCAAACATCACCTGGCCACCCCGGGTAGCCACCCAAACACTTGCTATGCAAGATGAACAGACCAAAGAGGTTTGTTAATGGGAGTTATGGTCCAAATTCAATCTTTCAGAGAGTCATCCCCGGATTTTCAGCGTTTCCTCCTAGTTTTCCACTTCACCTTCAATGCCCAGCACAGTTGTGCTCTCTGACCATTCACAAGGAGTGAAATCTGAGGGCTTTCCCTGCTCCCTCTTTCCCTTTATGCTTCAGAAACGAGGGAGATGCTTTTGTCACACTGCCGCATGTGGGCACGGAGAGCATCACTAGGGCAGTAGGGGCTGATGACACACAGCTTGACCGTTTCTCCTCGGCTTCTGAACGGCAGTCACGTCCATGCAGCACGCATAAAGAGTAACTGATGTCCACATTTTTTCCTTCCCTCAGCTTGTCTTATATCTTGGTCCCCAAAAGTAGATAGTGAGTGGAATATTTGGAAGAATGAGGCAATGGCTAAAGATTATAATAGACAGGTAATTATAATAAAAAAAGAATTATTAGATAACTGGATAGATAACTGGATGGATAGATGTGGATAGAGATCTGATAGGGTTTTTTCTCTTTTGCAAAAAGCCCTAAAATAAAGGAACTCTTGCACATACATAAATCATCTAGCTCCAGGATAGGAGCAAAGACAAGTTCCCATAGCAACAAGATCTATGCTGTAAAACTGCGCTGCCCTTTGTTATGTATCTTTGTGATATTTCTCTCAGACATGTCATTGGCAATTACCCACAGAAGGAGAACTCAAATTCTTCAGGAGCCCAGCAGATCCACCTTACATTATTTTCTGTAATTAATGAGATTATTGAATTTCCACGCTAATAAAGCGTGGCAAGGAGTCTGAAAACAACTCCTCTCTGAGCCAATTTAGGGTGATTCCTCGGTGCTGCACCTCCCTCCACCCCCCCAAACACACCTCTGCACAGACCTTCGTGTGGAAGAAAAAAAATATCGTGAGCCTTCTGTAAAGCTCTCCTGCTCTGCTATGAGTCAGCTTGCTGGAGCAGCATTGACGTTTCTGTGTTGCCAGGAGGTGAAACCCTGTGTAAATGTTCCTAAAAGCAGTTTTCAAGCTATTCATCTTTGATAACATTGTTTCTTTATGAATGCTTGAGCTTCACTTAGCTGCCTATGCATCACTTTTTGACAGGTCTCCATCTATTCTTCCGCTGCCTGCATGCAGAAAGCTCTCTTTTTATATAAAGAAGAGGCACTTGCTTGAGTCAGTCCCCTCTGAAGCTTTTTTCCGATTAAGTTTCCTTTCCAGGTGGGCTGTATTCTGCCCTGGGTGCCAGCAGATTACACCCTCTTGCAGAGGGTCTGGAAATGAGAGGGCATGATGGCACTGGAGGGTGGTGCTGCACTGGGAGAGCCAGCTCAGGTCCTTCACAAACCAGGGTGTCATTTGTGCGTAGAGCGGCAATGATTTTGTACATGCTGTTCAGCTCTTGAGGGACACGGAGAGACAGGGCTTTCCCTTCCTCTGTCCTCCTCCCCCAGCCTCTCTCTGTTCTTATTTTTAATCTTTAATTATTTCTTAATGTGCAAAGAGAAAGAAATATGTGGCAGGAGGCAATTTTAGAGTAAGTAACCCAGGAGGGGACTCTGAGAAAAAGATCCTGCAATGGGATCTGGTTCTTGTGTTATTGAGTGCATGGAGAAGAACGACCCTTGCCTTGTTGTGCCTCCTGCAGAAAGAGGGGTCAGCATCCCCATGAGGCCACTGGACTAACCCTGCGTCCACTTGTAAGCACTTTAAGATCTTCTAATGCTACATTGATAGATAGTGAGATGAAACACAGAGGACTTGTGCCAGCATATTGGAGAGTATTGAAGAGCCATTACCTCATTTTGCAGCTGTTTTTTTCTGCAGTAATGCTGTTGTGGGCCTTTTAGAGATGCTTCCTGCTATTCATCTTCAAAGATTTCTAACTTGCATCTGCCTCCTTGGCTTCTGGAAGCATTTTGAAGTTCTCCCACGACATGTGCTTTCTGGAGGAAGTATGTTGCTAGGATCACTGCAAAGTCCTTTCCCTGCCTGTTCCCTTCCTTGCAATAACAATAATTTATTGGGGAGGTGTTTGCCAGGCCCTCAATATCATGTGGGCGACGCAAGGAGACGAGGCCCCAAGGACTTGACATTCTCCGTAGACGGCAGCGGTTCAGGCAGAAAGTGCAATGGACGGCTGGGGGATGATCCGTCTTCGAGCACAGCAACTTATCTTTCCACAGTGAGTCGGCGGTGGCAGTTCCCCACCGCTCTCCCTCCAGATGAGTTACCGTGTTGGGCTTTTAGAAAGCAGTTTCACAAAGAAATATTTTGCCTGTTTTGCTGCAGAGCGCTCCCATCCTCTAAATGTGCTCAACACCATCTCGTAGAACACTGTGGGGCTGAGCAACACCGCCAGCACGTCTTGATCCTAATTCGAGCAGTGGCCTTTTGAGCAACCATTTTTCTCTTCCTGCCTTAGCAGCTCTCCTTGTAAAGAAAACCCTTATATCTTTTTTTTTTTTTTTTTTAAGTTCTCTGAGTTCTAGCAGAGGAAAGCCCTGAAATGGCATTTACACCCACCTTTTATTTCACTAGCCTAATTTCTCTCTTGATTCTGTTCAGATTTCTGTCTATTCCTTCCACTCTCCCTACCACCTATCCACCTATCGAGGCTGTCTAATCTCTCTATGGCAATTCTCTCCATGTTTCCGAGACAAAAGTGGTTATGTTCTCATGTTCAAATGTGTTCTCTGTTCAAACTCAATTGCAAACCTGTCGTTATTTCGCACAGGTTTTCCAGCTACCTGCACTCCTAATAATGATCAGATAAATGTCTATGCTCAACATTTCACCATTCCTCTTGCTGCATTTTGCCAACTAATTGAAGAGCATCCTGTTTCCACACAAATATATATTGAAAAGCTCAGCTAGTAACCTAGCCAGCAGCAAACTGCTGTATCTATAGTTTGGCTAAGCCTGCTCTTTCTGAATTATTGGCAAGTATCAGGATCAGAAGAACCAGTGCCACTTTCTTTAAAGCTCAACAGAAATGTCAAATTCTGTGCTTAAGAGCTGCATAATGTTGAATTTCTGCTGATGTGACACAATATCCTGGGAAATTGCGTAAAACATCTTAGAAATATAGCACGCAGGTTCCAAAATGAGTACCCATTCACAGGGAACACCATCATGATGAAATGGCAAGTCACATCCTTAAGTTCACTGAAAGCATATCTTTTTAAGGCTCCTTTCTAATTTCTAAGAGTAATTGTTATCTTGTCACACATGCCTTTGTCAAACAAGAGCACAAGCAACCCTGCAGTGATGCTTTCAGACCCTAGGGCAATGCTGTCCTGGCTGTGGAAAACATTTCCTAACCATCTCACTGCAATTCTGGGCCTAATACACCTGTGTTAGGAGGAAATTGTTCACGGCAAAAAGAGTTTGGAGTTTGACTACAGATTTAGGCCAGGCTCAATATCAATCATATTCCAAAGAGGAAAATGGGAGCACTAGTTTCTCCAGCCCACAGCGAAATCTACTTCATAAGCCACCTCAGCATCAGCTCTATGGGAGAGGGGTGTAGTCCAGCACTGAGGATCACCTGAATTCTGTTCCTTCAGAAATAGTTTCTGTATTCATCATGTTCCTCCCTGTTGAGGCCTGGGAGGAAAGTGTGATCTGCCAGGCTTGAAGATGACAACAGCCTTCTCAGCTCTGACTCAGCCTCACTGCTGTCCTCTGCCCCTGCGCCGATGGGGGAGGAGATGCTGCTGCAACCCACTATTGCTCACGCCTGCATATTAAGCGTAACAGGTCTAGTGTCAATCTTGGGAACATGAACAGGATGGCAAGAAGGCTGTCAGTTCACAGCAACTTCCACCATGTACAAACTCTCAATTACTGAGGCTGTGGCTGAAACCAGACCACAAGGTTCCTGCAGAGAACCATAATTTCACGCTGTCCATGCTCCAAAAGCTCTGCAGATACACCAGCACCATGCCCGGACTGCCCAAACTGCTCCTCCTCACCACTGAAGTTCTCAGAGCCCAGCAGAATGTCTCCATTAGCTGTTGGCTTTCCATTGGATCCCAATCTTTAGATAACGTGCAAAACAATGGAACAAGAAATACCTAAAGGGCTCATTGCCAGGGCTGAGTTGATACGATAGGAAAAATCATTCTATCCATGAATTGTTTGTTACCTTCTTTCCCTGGAAAATTCATTCTATTAGCCACTGTTGGGACAGGATATTGGGTTAAGTGGACCTCTGGTCTGATCAGTACAACAGACTGTTTATGTTGAACAAAACATAAATCAAAATGAAAACAAGCCCTTTAACATGAGAGTAGTTTGCTCTTGAGACCAAACTGGAAAGGAGCTCAGACCTACCAGCTACCTCCTCCTGTGTTGCTCCACCCAGAGACCATTGCTGGACAAATGTTGGAAATTGTGCTTTGCGCGGTGTTGTCTATTTTTGAGCTTGGCTTCCACTCTGGCTTAAAACCAAGCATGGAAAACTGCATCATTCTTTGCAAAAGAAAACATACCCCAGGGATTCATTTAGGACTAATTTAAACTTTCTAGATCAGCAGTGTTTGTTTTGATATTCATTGTTATTTTATGGACAAACTATTAAGTCATTTCAATTATAAAAATTGATCTAAATGAAAACTAACTTGGAGAAGAAAAATAAAAATGTGTTATTCTCAATGGTATTTTCAATGTTAGCATTCATCCCCTCTCTTTTCCTTTCCTCCAAAACAAAATTTGGGCAAAAATTGGCACAATTCAGGAATGCATTTCAGTCTTGACAAAGCTGCGTTCCACAGTTTTAAATGGTTTTGTCAAAGTTCTTCCAAACCGTTCCACCTTCACTTTACCTCTGGCCTTTACTGTTTTACCCCCTCCCTTGGCTCCTGTAAACTATTACTTCAAAAAGAAAACACATACAGATGACAATTTTCTATGAACCTTTCTGTTCAGACCTTCTATTAACCTTTCCCTTTGTACATAAAAACACCAATAAAATAGAATCTCCCCCTGGAATCCTGCAGAGATTTGTTCCCTTCTTGACCTAATACACAGGTTTCAGCCTGACCGTGTTTCACTTACTGTTTACCTTTGTTTTCTTTTCTCTCTTCTCACCAGGCTGGTCAGAAAAATCCTGAAAATTCATCCAAATTATAAACATTTTTGGTATATTTTGCCAATTGTCTCTTAGCGTGTTTAGGCTATTGTGCAAGGAGAAGGAAGCAAGAGCCTGTGAAAGAAAGACTGCGGTGAAATATTAGGCTGATAAGTGATAATGTTCCCTCCAGGTACTGCAAGTGTAGAGATATTCTTACACACGATGCTTCCTGCTTCTTGTTAATAAACTTAGTTTCCTGCTGAGCCTCGCTGAGTGTCTCTAATACAGCCTCCTCTCCACGAGGAACCTAATGGTGCAGTTTTCACGGGTAATCGGTCGGGCTGAGGCCACGGCCTCCGAAGGCAGGTGAGTTCCCAGCTGGCTCAGTGGGTTTTTAAGCAGGAAGGGGAGAGAAGCTGTGCTAATGTGCTGGCAGGGATGGACGTGGCTGGGAAGCCGGTCCGGTTGGCTGGTGTGTGTTTGCTTCAGCAAAGAGACACGGTGGACAGACAGGGATGGGTTGGTAAATCACTCTGTGATCAGAAGTCAGCATTCATGAAAAAATGAGAAACGGAACATAATAAACCCCAATCCTTCCTCTTGATGCTCTCAGGTGGCCTCTTCCTAAAGGGTCAGACCATCACCCTCCTTGGCTGGGGTTAGGCTCCCCATAGAGACCTTATTCCATAACCTGCCATGTGACAGTGTTTACATAGTTTATAAGTATTTCAGGAAAAATCTTCCTGGATGTCACATCCGTAAATACCCATGACCCTGCAAAAATAATGAGCGTGTTGAATATTTGAAAGCCGAGAAACACTAACATTTATGCATTTTTACTGCCTGACACAACATTGAAAAATGAAGGGAGGAAACTTTTACTGATAAGTGAAGCAGGTTAGGGGTCTCTTTAATCTCTGGTTTTGCCATATGGTCAAGATGCAGCTCAAACATTGCTAGCGCAATCTGCCATGCTTTTGTGTTAAAGAAGAAATTCAATGTGTGCCATCAAGTGTAGCATTATTCAACATCATTGTCAACATCATCCCAGTCCTCTCTTCACAATGACATGAGAATAACACAAAACTTCCAAAACCTTTAGAGTCTTTTTTCAACCCACGGCACAGGAAGATTCTTTGAATTGCAAATGTTTTCCAACAAGGAACCCACAAATTGCTTGTTTCTTCATTTATTCTGCTTGTAATTCAGTTTTTGCAGCTGGCTATGTGTGGACTATTATTTTTGCTCTCTGATGGCTTGGCTAAATAAAGGTATATCGGGAGAGCAGCTAACTCAACACTGCACCATATCCCATCTAAACGTGATTGTGAAATGAATGTGTGAGTTGGGCTAAAATACATGAAGCTTTGGGGAGATTTGCAAATAACATCCAGATATTTGCAAATAGCAAATAATCTGATCCTGAGAATTGAAATAAGCCAAACTCAGCCCTTTCCTTTTCAAACAGAATCATGCATCATAGCACAGGAGCAGAAGTCTGTTTATTTGATGATGGATTATTTTTTTTCCCCCTAACCCAACTGACTATAATTGTTTGCATCCCACAGGCTTCCCCCCCCTCTCTTCTCCTTCTCTTTCCTGATCCAGTATGGGTCAGAGCAGCTTTCTAAAATGTAAAATGCTTTTTAGCTGTAATTCTTTCCTTACAATTTCATATTTTAGAGATTAAGCCAGCATGTCCAATATGATTTCATCCCGAAGTCTGATTGCCACATTTCTATTCCCAGCATGTTGAGAGACGGGCCTCATGGTAACTGTGAGCTTTTTATTCTGGACACCTAGTCTTTGATCTTCATAGCACAAAGCACAGAGTGCCGCTCAGATAACTTCATGGAAAAACTGCTGAGCAGGACAGGGAGTGTGAGGAAACGTGAGCCACGATGGTGACCGCACTGCTACATGGCCAACAGCTCTCTCCTGCTTGGCAGCTACTGGGAGAAGGGAATAGCTCTGTCAGTTTGCATAAGGACACGGGCAGGCAAGTCCCCACAATGTACCTGTTACCCAGCCAGGCATTGCTCTTCCATAGCTTGAGGTTTTGGAAGCGGAAAGGGGACAGGCTTTGGGGCCACTGCAGCCAGCAGAAAAGTACATGGCGATCATCACCTTATTGGTGCCTTTACAGCCTCTGCTCCCATCCTCCCCCTCCTGGCTGTGTGAGATCCCTGAGATCCCTCTAGGATCAAGACCTTTGAAAATAACCGTGAAAGAAGATAGGACTCAAGTATTTTGGACACCAGCCTTCAGGCAGCAGTTAGCTTGCTGCCTGACCCTCGGCAAGTGGAATAATCTACTCTGTGCCTAAGTTCCCAATCCATACCATGGCATGGTATTGCCTCGTCTCCCTTCAGGGACATTGTAGCAATAGCGTCTATTAATGACCACTGAGTTCCCAGATATCATGGTAAGGGAAAGCCTGGCCACTAAAAGGCAGAGTTAAGGGAGCACAGTGAATACTGACAGTTTTCTTTCAGTTCAGATAGATCACGTGAAACACCAGGAGGATGGCTGAAGGTACATGGGCAACACAATCATGAATATAAATTTCAAGCAGGATGTTTATACAGGTGAGATGAAACCTCTGATAAAATTACACACCTGGTCTTGTCATTCCACAGTATCAGTCTAGTGCTTAAAGAGACACCAGCCTCTCAGACAACAAAGTATTGGGAGTAGAAGTTATGTACACAATGCACTTACTGCCATGAAATCCTGTGGTTTTTTACGTGAATCTTCTAAAGGACCACCAAGAAAATGAGCGAAGTCCTTCAGGGCATCTGCAGTTCTCCAGTAGATTCCCTTCATGCAAGTCTTCATGCGCAACTTCTTTCAGGATAAGTTTGACCTTGAGAGAGAAACTTTTCGCTAGACAAAAAACGTTGTTGCTTGGAAGATGACATAGAGGTCTATTACACTTGCATGAGCTTGCATCTGAGTATACAAACCACTTGGATTTACAACCCTTGCTCTGTTTAACCACAGTTGAGTACCCTTTAGTGGTGAGGCTGGTATCCCTTCATGTATTTGGTATCGTCTTAATCTCTCTCCTTCCTCCCCTTGCGCTATGTCTTTGTCGATAGCAAGTCCTAGGAGCAGACAGCACAACTGTAAACACATTTATTACACCCTTGAATCCCACATTTCCCCTCTTCGTATCTCCTTTTACTGCGTGGCACCTGTGTTTTGTTTTTATTTCCTTGGAACAAGCAATAAAACCTTAATTTCATTCAAGGAACAGGGAGCAGAGCTCATGCCACCAACATCCAAGTTTTCCGGCAGAAGCCACAGAGGGAATGCAGGCAGCCGGGGTGGGTGCGATGCCTTCACCCCATGCCAGCAGGGCAAGATTCCATATGAAGTTTTATCTGCTGATGGATGTGGTGTGTTTTCCATCATGAGAAATGTTGCCATCAGTTTGGGATGGCTTTTACAAAGTAATGCTCTCGTTCTGGGGTGTTGAGCTGCAGTTTGTGTATGCTGGGGTGGCAACGGAGGAAAGAAATCCTTTGGTCATGCGAGTCCCCATAAGCATCTGAATCTCTAAAAAAGGATTATTTGTTAACAATCTGTAACTATTCCCCCCCAAAAAAGTTGATCTTCCATGTGGAAACTGAGGGCTTTTATTTTCAGTTATACTTCTGCCTTGGTTAACAAACAAAAGAGCAGCACCTCAGAGCGATCTGACAGCTTCTGTGAAGGGAAAGTCCTGGAGAGTTTGAGGTACTAAAGAAAGGCCCAGCAAGAAAAAATAACCATAGCCTAAATTCCAGGCAACTAAGCGGGAATAGGGCAGTAATAGCTGTGATTCACCGTGGCAGAGAAAGGAAGGGGTAGACTCTGAAGCCATCACTGTTCCCATATCAAGACCAGAGGCATCGTCTGCCTACCACAAGTCTTTGTGGTGAAGACAGGGTTATCTGGGTGCAACTGAATAACAGTTTTGGCATACTGGCATACAGTAATGACCTCTTCATGGTCTCTTCTAGCCATAATTCTGCTAGCCAATAAAAAACAATTATTAGCCAAAAAGTTATTATCTCTAAAATACTTTTTTTCAAGTGTGGTGACAAAAATCCCATTTTCAGTCAGAAGCCAGCTTCAAGAACAAATTGTAACCATGTCTTCTGCTATAAAGACGACCTTTCATAGTTAATTTTACTACTCCTGAACACAGTGATTCAAACACATTGCTACAGGAAAGGAGTTTAATTTGAGGGACCTGTCCCTGCTAAGGCTGGAGCTCAGGAGTGCGTGATCCACACTGTTCATGTCCTTCAGGCTGCTCTTGATGGCTTGTGGCTGTTCAGCCCATTGAGGATGCTCCTTGATTTGCTCACAGTTTCCTCCAACACCCTCTCGAAGGCACATCAAAGCTTTCATCCCCATGTTCTTACGTACTGGCAGCGCCACCCGAGATCATGTGTCTCCTGACAATTGAAATTACTCTGAGGATTTATTTGGATTAAGAAGATATGCAGTAATAAGATTAAGGTGCATATGCATCCTATGGAGAAGGACCCGGAGATGGGTAAATGGTGAACATGGTCACCCCTGAAGTGTGAGCATGGTGACTCTGAGTGAGTAGAGCTGTCATCCTGTTCAAAATTTCTTCCCAAGCTCCAACTAGGAACCAAATCCAAACATGATGTGAGACTGAGGGGCTGTGCTAGTATTGCAAAAACGCACAAGAGATTTCTACCACCCTGCTGCAAACTCACACCTTGATCAGCTTTGACTTCTAATGAGCCAGGCCAGCAATTCGTATAATCTATTCTGTCTTAAACATTCCTCCAGCCCCTTTTAAATGGTGATATTTATGCTGGACTCCTGAGCTCCAAACATACAAACACAGACCACTTAATTAACTGCATGTCCTCACAACATCTCCAGTACTAACGTGATGGCATTGGGGTATGTTTCAGTATTTTTAAAGGCTGCAGGCTATCACCTAGGGCAAGTGACACTGATTGCCAGCAATATACTCCACCACACTCAAGCAGCTTTTCAGTAGCTTTTCCAGTTTCCTAGCAACGAGGCCAGCAAGAAGACCTAAAAGTCTTTCTTAACAAGCTCTGTTTGTCCAGAATATGCACTTATCGCTGCATTGCAAACAGCGAATGATCTCCCAGGCCAGCTGATTATTAATAAAGGGAAAAGCAGTGGAGAAGCGTATTTCAGGAGGGACTATCCCTGCAAATTTGTTAGGCAATCAAATATTTGTCAGTGCAGGGGGGGACGTGGATTAGAGAAGGACACAGATGCCCTAATTTGAAAGCTTTGTGTTTCTCTGTTCCACTGGGTTTTTCTAACACACTTCAGGGTTGTTTCTGTGGGGTTTTCCTGGGCACTGTACGGTTACAGGAGAGACCCTATGTCCTCTGCTCCCCCACCAGGCCAGTGTGCCAACTCCACTGAGTTTGGAGTGTAGCACAAGAATGCAGCAAGTGAGGAACTTGTGCATTATTAAACACACACAAGTAAGAGCAAGGAAGCAGTCTCAGGATTTAAAGTGCATGTGAGTGTTTACTCCTTTATTTCTTGCTTTATTATTTCAGAGCTGACTTACACAGCTAATTAGCCTCTTTTTCTCCTCCTCCTCCTCTTTTTTTTTTTTTTTTTTTCAGAAGCCCAACTGCCGTATTTCTTTTCCTGGCAATTGGATGTGTTGAAAGACAGCCCTCCTCCACACAGATAGATTTTTTTCACTATGTCCACCTAACCATGATACACTCTGGATGATATATGTAGCTCTGTCCCCCAAGCAATCGTTTCCTTTTACAGCTCTGAAGGGATGAAACCAGGTGACATGCTGAGAAAGTTAAATGTTGAAAGTTTCCAAGAAATGCTGGAGAAGTTGTGCCAACAATCAGAGACATAAGAAGTAGAAAAGAGAGGGGTAGAGAGTGGCACATGACCATCTGCTGGCATTGGAAAAGAATAAACACCAAGAAAAAATATTAAGAACTCTTTCAGATGCTGTGAGAGGGCACAAGTGGCAGCAGCATGGTGAAATAAAGAGAGGCACACGTTGGCTGAGAAGTGGGACATGCTTCTGACCAACAGCCCAAATTTTGAATTCCCTGGTCACAGCTTCCCCAGGCAGGACTGCTGAAGTGTGCAGTGCTGGAAGTCAGAAAGGATTAAAATCATTAGGATTTACCCATACAAAAATATATGATGTCTGGACAGCAGACAGAGATGTATTAGAGAGAGTTGGCTTGTACTGCTTTTGCACTGCTTAGCACTGGAATAAGTCCTTTCACTTTAATGCACTTATTCCCATTGATTTATGCAGGCATGAGAGGAGTCTAGCCTACAAAGCTCAAATAGATCTTTTAGACTGTATCATTCTGCCAGGAAAAGTGGTAGAATCCCTCATATCTATAGGAATATATATGTGTGCCTGTCGAAATGTATTTAATTTTTCTGTTTAAGGATATTCATATCATCCTTCTTGGGTACCCTCTTAGAAAGGAATAGCACTGTGAGGTGTTCGCTGCTGACTAAAAGAGTGTGTTGGTGTAAAGATTAGGTACAGATGGCCAACTTTTACATGAATCAAGTAGAGCAAGACAAAGTCATCTTGTGGTTACACGCTTAAGTTTTGTTTCCTGAAAAACTTACCCAACTGCCTAGCGGTTGTGAAAATAGCCAGCAGATAAATATAGGAGTATTCTGCTAAGTGAAGGTGATACAATGCAGAACCCTTTGTTAGTGTGAAGCAAGCAGAAGATATTTCCCCCATTTTCTGTTGTTTTCGTTAACTCTCTATAATTCTAGGTGTTGACTATGCTCTGCAGGTGTTCATTTCTTTCCCCTGACTATAAAGGCAGACAGGATGGGGAGGCATTTCTAGGCTGCTTGCACACAATTTAGGGGATTGTGAGTTTTAAAATTAAAACAGGAGGAAGAAAAGCACTTAATAAGATTTGATCGGAACAAGCAGGGAGGAGAAAGCCAAAATCTCCCTTACCTCAGATGTGAATTTATTTTCCCTTGAAAGAAAAGAGCAGGATGTTCTGAGGAAGTTTACATCCCAAAACTTAAGTCTGGACAGTCATTGAACAGCAAGTGATGGCAGAGTCAAGATCCAAAGGCAGCTGCATTTTGAGCTTGTCTCAGTACTTTGGAAACATCTGCATTCTTTACAAACCAGTAAAAAGATGAAGCAGTATTTCTGCAGCTGCAGTAGAGTGATGTAACTAGCATACATTTAATTTTATTTCAAATTTTGGCTACCTCTCATGCAGGGCAACGGGGGATGTTACAGATGGCTAACGTGCAAAACATACTCAGGGACTGTGGAGTGATGAGAATGGAGTTTTTCATGTCACACAAGTTCAGAGATAATAAAGAGACTGAGAAAAAGAAAGTCACTCATGTAGATATCCATCTGCGGTGGGAACCTAACCCTCGTGTTCAGTGGTAAAGGCTAAAGAACAAGGTTGTTGTATGTGTGGAACGGGAATTCTTGAGCATTTACTCCAGATAAAATAAGAATGCACCCAAATATTGTGTCTAAACTTTGAATAATGAATGATTGCTGTGATCAGAAAATATGTGATTAAGCATTAGATTCTGCTTTATTTTCATGCAGTCAGGTTTTGGCTGCCTATGCTGAAATACTAATAAGAGGGTTTGATCCCATGCTATTTCTTGCCTTGAGGTCAGGGAGATAGCCATACCACATGCTAAGTTCTTCTAAGCCATCAACCTTTTGAAGTTTGCCCATGCTGATTTATCTCTCAGTCCCAAAAAAGCTAGAAACACCCTAGTACCTGGCACTCCAGTGATCCCCTTGATAAAGATAATAATTTTTTTATTTTATGAATGCATTTATTTATGTGTCTGCTAATGCAAAGATGGGACAACCATCTCTATATTGGAGATTGCTTTGACAAGAGTTTAAAGGACTTCTCCAAGCTCTCCAAAGACCAATTGTTATGAACGTTACAGCCCAATTCAGTATGAGATTTCTCCACAAGCCAGAAAAACAAGGAGTGCCCAGTTTATCAGAGACAGAAGGCTCCTTTTATTAGTAATTAGCCAGCACTGTTCCTCTATTTTTCAGGGCAGGATGGCTTAAACTATTATGGTCACATCCTTTAAGAGGGAGAAACCTGGCACAAGACCAAACATACATGCGATTCCTGTGCCTGAGTATGTAAGTCTGATCAATGGCTGTGTAGACTGCTAATGAGCCACCTCATTAGCTACATGCAGGAATATTTACCTGGGAGTCGGGCACTGTTGTGATAATGGCATGCCGAAGCACAGCAGCAGGTTGGCAAGCTCTGAACCATCCTGACACCTACCAGTTGTAAACTTGCCCCCTTAATGCAGTTGCATTAACACAGCAGCATGTCATCATGGTGTGATATTAACCTGAATTGTTTCCTCCTCCACCACTGACCTCAGCCACCTTGCTGCATGTGAAAACGCAGCTCTTCGCTCCTGCGTTTGCTGCTCTGTCTCTCCCTTCCAAGTCCTTCTTGCAGCTTTTGGTCCTGGAAACACAATTATGCCGGGAGTAAGAGTTCCTCCAGCCTAACTCTGATGCTTGGAGAAGATATATGTGTGCTTATTTTCAGAGATTCACTACTCTAATGGTGAATCAGGTCTGATGTAGACTCTGGTGCACTACAACTCCTGATATGACTTGACAAAGTATTACAGAAAAGCCCATGCTTCCCATTGATTGAATTGCAGTCTGACCTCTCCTGCCTCTTCTCTGGCAAGACTTTTGTTCATCTTTTTCTGTTCAGTATTATCCTCCTCTGATAGCCCCCGTTCCAGTCTGCCAGCAGTATTTATTACCTTTCCCACAGTATGGCTGTTTTCAGTTTTCTTACATTTCCAATTATACTGCACAGTTGCCATTGATCTGTTTTCTGTTAGCATGAAAATCAGAGCTGTGATCTATATAATTTAAGACTCTACCTTCATTAACCTTCCTTTTGTTTTTAAGGTAGACTATTTAAATTGATCTTTATTAAATAAAATTACAAAAGCTATCAATCCTCATGCTTCACGGTGTAAGTTGTTCAGTGGCTAACTCAGGAAGTAATTGCCAGAGGACCTCTTTGTCAAGATACTGTACAATTAGATGTGTTTCTCAGCAGCTTAAGTCCTTCCAAGGAGTATATGGTCACCATCAGGGACAGTATTCTGGACTTACAGGAGCACTGGTTGATTTTGATATAGAATAAGACAGCAAGTGGATTGGCTGGACTCTGGCTATAGCAGCTCATCTCTCAGCCACCACAGTGATTAACACCTCTAGCACTGGTGTATTTCCAGGGCCAGATCTTTCGGTGACATACAACAGCACAGATCCACTGACTTGATATGATACAAAGATTCTCAGCTGGTGTAATTCAGCACAGCTCCACCTGTGTCAATCGTGACCTCCTGTTATTTTGCCCTCTCCTGTAGCCAAACAGAGAAGGGCATGTGAATGATGAGCTTATTTATGAAAGGCTCCATTCTCATCCCATTTCTCCAATTGCAGTCAGCAGCTGCAGTTTGCAATTGGAGAAATGGCTGTGAAACTTTGGTTTTGCACCAAATCAGAATCTTGTACTATCCAGGAAAACAAAAAAGCTTAAGCTATGGGATGTCTGCATTCTCTAAGATATCTCCTCACTTGCAGTGGTTGTATGTATCCTAGCTTCTTAAGCTGACTTTTCACATTGTCTAAACATATTTAGACACAAGATTTCACAATTACAGAAAAGTTGCTTTCAACATCCTCCTACTCTCATTCAGATCCATTCTCTTTTGCTCTCATGTTCTTATCATATTTAAGAATTCTGCGTAAATGAGCATTAATGAACCAATTTTAAATTATTTTTCTATGAGCAATTTCAGCTGCAAGTCGCTTGATTATGTGAATCCAAATGAGGGGGTGGGGGAGGCAGAGCATAAAACGTGTCTTTGCTGCAGTAACCCGTGACCAATTTAAGCGCTGGAGCACAGGTAAATGCGGAAGGGTTGAGCTGCCACCTGAATGCTCTCTGCACAGTGCTGGATGGAGAGGAGATGGTGCAGGACTGTAAAATTCAGGGAAATGCACGTGAAAATCTCTTCCTCGCTCTCCTTCTCTCTCTCTATTGAGCTCACCTCCCTGTGCTACCTCTGCAGGACACAGCATTGGTACCTGCAAGCCCATCTCCCTCCTTTGGATGGGGAAAGCAGCTAGCACAATCACTAGCTGGCAGAGAAACAAGCATTAGGTGGTTTGTGGGATGTGGGGCAGCATGGAGGAAGAGATGGGGGCACAGGGAGGTTGGGTGGATTTGTGTCGCCATGCACCAATCCAGGGTCAGAAGAGAATTAATAGCCATGCCTGCAAGGCACGGTAGCGTGTAGGGATGAAGACGATATCTTAAAACCTTGTGTGCAGTAGCTGCGCACACTAATATATTGTTTTCCAATGCCAGGTACATTCTATATTTTAGCTCTATAAATTTCAAAGTTAATGCAGAAACGAGTTATTCAGCATTGCAATAAAACGTGACTACCTTCTGACAGCTTTGTTCTTTTCTTTCTTCCTGAGGCACGAGCAGAGAAGAGAAGCTGATCTGGTGAAGAAACTAATAACCCACCACAAGTTAAACCGCTAGAGTTCAAAGGGCTTAGTCCACCTCCTGTGGAAGTTAATAGCAGTTTTCTATGACTCAGAAACCAAATCAGATCTAACCCACAGCAGCTGAGTCATGACTCCAAATATCTTTGAAAAGGAAGATCTCAGTCTCTTTCTAAGTTTTGGGGCAGTTTCCATTTTGTCTTCCAGCTTGAGGTTAGGGTTTAGTTGAGTAGACATTGGGCTTTGATCCCTCTGCAAGCAAGGTCTATCCAGTAGTTGCCAGAAAAGGCACTGATTTCAAAACTCCTGGGTTTTTTTCCCCCAGCTCTGCTATTGACTTTCTCTCTGACCTTGGGTACATCAATTCTTCCACTGAAGTAAGTGGGAACTCAATTGCATTTTATGTTTCTTTATGAGTCAGATTCCCTTTCTGCAAAATGAGGATCATAACACTTAACTACCTCTCAGAAGTGCTCTGAGACCTAACAACAAATTAATGTTTAAGATCCTTGGATTTTTTTTTTTAAAAAACCTTTACAGATATGTGAATTTCAGTGAAAAATGTCAATTTGTTGAAACCGAAAAGTTCTGCAGATGAGAATTGTTTTCAATGCATTTCTTGACTTAGGAAAAAAAAAAAAAGAGAGATTTAAAGTATCATTCTGAAATGGTTGAAATGCCCTGTTTCAACATTTTGGAAGTAAAACATTTTTGGTTTTCGTCTTGAAATGACTTTCCATTTATTTTTTTCATTATATTATATGCTATAAATATGACACAAAATCAAGGCAAATTGAGGTATGACAACACTGTTTGTTAAAAGCGAACTGTTTTGAATTACCTGAAAGGACATTACTTTTTTTTTTCTTTTTTTTCTTAATTTTCTCTGCAGAGAACTCTGACATCTCCTGGATTTGCTCTGAATGAACATCTGGCCCAATTTCAAAATCCACTGGGAAATGGGATTTTTATCCTCCTCAGAACCCGTGAGGGCATGAAGGCTCTGCGACACTGCCCCAAATGTCACACGAGGCTGCTAGCCTGAGAAACTAACCCACTAAAGTGAAAATGTCATATGACAGAGACACAAAGCCTTGGGAAGAAGGTGAATGGCATGTTCTGATGATGTCCAGTTATGTGTAGTTGTGCCCACTGGACGCCGATTTAAATAAAACTGCAGGTATTTAAGCATTGGAGCAGGCTACCTTCAATGGTTGTAGAGTCTCTGTCATGGGAATATTTAAAATGATGTAAGACATTTGTAGGAAAAGTATAAGTAAAGTTGCCCCTGCATTAAGTGGCTGAGGGATGGATGAACACCTGAGGTCTTCTTCAACCCTGCAGGTTGATGCTGTCATTTGCTTGGATAACATAATGCTGATACCAGGGACTAACGCAAGGAGAAAGGCAGGAAAACAGAGGGGAAACTGAGCTTTAAAAGGGCATATGTGAGCAGGAGAGAATGAAAGAAAAGCAGAAGAGGAGCTGGCTGGACTGACAAGGCACATCAGCCAAGGGAGAAAGCACAACAAATACTAAAAGCAAAAGTAAACTCAGCTGAAACATTTGCCCATAATGAGCCTTGTGCATTGGATGTATAATAATTTTAAAAAGAAATCAACTACTAAGAGTTACGCTTCTCATGATGAAAGTTTCTTCTTGCGTCCTTTGCTTTCCACCCAAGCTACAACATCCCAGTTCTTAGTCACATCCCAACTGTAGTTTTAATTTGGGCCCACTTTCTATATTCACTTGTTTTTTCTCCTGTTCCAGCAGCACAACTGCCCCAAGAGTTTACCAGGCAGGATCAAACCAGGGCTGTGACTGTGTCCCTCAGATGAGAGATCACCTGGGCAGAACACAGGGATGCTCATCACAGCGAGCAGCCGATCCAGCAGAGTTCAGTGGAGTTGGACAAGGACCAAGCTGCGAATTATGCCTCATCTTTTGTGATGCCAGCTGTCAAATGACTTAATAGCAAGCAGCCCACTTTATCCTCTATCGCAGGCGATGCAAAACATTGCCTGAAAGATGTGGCATGAGGTGGAAGAGGTGCAGCTCCAGTCCTCCTGTCCCAGTCTTTCTACTTGTTCATACACCTTAGTAATGTTGGATTCAGCCTGGAGAAGAGAAGGCTCCAGGCAGACCTTATAGTGGGCTTCCAGTACATAAAGGGGGCCTACAGGAAAGATGGGAAGGGACTTTTTATCAGGGAGTATAACAATAGGATGAGGGCTAATGGTTTTAAACTTAGAGAGGGTAGATTTATATTAAATATGAGGAAGAAATTCTTTACTCTGAGGGTGATGAGACACTGGCCCAGGTTGCCCAGAAAAGCTGTGGATGCCCCATCCCTGGAGGTGTTCAAGGCCAGCCTGGATAGGGCTCTGAGTAACCTGGTCTAGTGGAAAGTGTCCCTGCCCAGGGCAGAGGGTTGGAGCTAGATGATCTTTAAGGTCCCTTCCAACTCTAATCATTCTATGATCAAATATTGCACACAAGTACTGTGGCCACAGATGTGTGACAAGGGTCTCCCTGCAGTTAAAGGTCATTGGGCACTTGCAAACTGATTTTAGCTAGCTGAAATGTATCCTGCAGTTGCATGGTGGAGTTTTCTAACGTCTACGTAGAGCTAGCATTGCAGTCAGCAGGCCAAGCCGCCTGTGTTACCACTGCCCTCACATCTCAGAGATAGGACATCTCAGTGGCCTGTGAACCCCAGGACCTTTCTCACTACGATTCTCCTGGAGATCAGATTAAAGGAAGCAGGATGATCTGAGCTCTATCTCTGCTGACACCCTGAATTCCCACTATTTATCAGCTTCTCTTTAAAAGGATTTCAGATTGCGTTTCTGTATCTAGCATATGGAGACTTTCATTTATTTGACAGGTTGATTCTTTTATCAGATGTTTATAAGGATTTACAATAATAATGCACTCCGCATGCAGCACTGGATTTCACACAGAAAAAGGGCTGGCAAAGGGATGAGCTGTCCTCAGAGCAGTTTTCCCTTCTCTTTCCCGTCCCACCTTTCCTATGCTTTACAGAGGCAGGTTGGTACGACAAAGGCTGTAATAACACGAATGCCCTTTCCAAGCATTTTCTGCTGGGATGAGTGATGATGGATGCAGGCTCCTTAAAAGATCTGAGTACACGAGGCTCTTCTCTCCTTGTGGTTGTCCTCAGAGGGATGGGGATACAAGCAGTGAGAAAGCCCCTGCCAGTTGGATGAGCAGTGATAGGCAAAAGAAGAGGAGAAAAGCGCTGAACCCTGCAGGAGATCTGCAGAGAGGAGACAGATACTGGCTTTGCTTTAGACTGAGAGTTGCAAAATAAAATCCTCCAGGACAGAGCCCACAGGGCAGGGATTTCTCCTTTTTGACAGCCTACAGTGAATGAAGCACAAAATAGCCTGCTGTCTCTGCAGACAGCGAGGATATTTGGAGACGTCAAACTGTACTACAGAGGATGCAACAAGAGGAATGGAGACACAGCTAACTACCTCCCAGACTTTTGATTTCTTGTTCCAAGCGGGAGATCCTGAAATCATGCAAGTTTTTCTTGTGTTCCTGCTGGAATCAAAAAAATAGCTTCTTTCTGCTTTGGGATAGCAGATGGAAATAAAGCCTATTTGGTCTTCATTATCTTTCCTCGTTTCAGATTCAAAGGTGCTTGGATTCAAAGTCTGAGCATCTTCAGACATAGCAAAGGGGAATCGCAGTGGACACAGCCAAGCATAAAGTCAGGTTTCCCATTTCTAAGCTACATGTAGAAACAGTTTCTCAGATTCTTTCAGGGCTTTATAAGGACAGGTTATTTCTGCCGTATAGTTGATGATTTGCCTAATATAGCTCTAGTCTCATACTGAGATTTGCCTGTTGATTTGACATTGATTTGACAGTTGCATTTGGTAGTCTACAATGATCAATAACAGGTTAGCTTTGGTAATACAGTTTCTTGATTTTTAGTTTGAGTTGGTTAAGTGCATTGATAGAATCTGTAAAGCATCCATGGGCCCATTAGGCTCAGTTAGGACTTTGAAGAGCAGCTCTTCAAGGAGCTCTTAAATCTGTGCCCTGCTCCCTGCCTAACCGACCACCTAGGGAGAACAAGGTGCTCCTTTGTGGCAGCAGACCCTACCATCATCCTGCCCTTTCCACCTTCATGAGAGCGTTCCTTGTGCAGACACCCAATGAACTGGTTAAGGGAAGCAAGTCACCAGAAAAGAAAAGAAGAAAAAAAAAAAAAACCAACCACTGATTTTGTGCCGCTTTAGCTCCCCAAACTGGCTCAGAGCATCAGGTGTGCTTGTTCCAGGATCAGAGCAGCAGCAAAGCTGAGCAGATTTAGAGAAACAGCCACAGGATTGCACCAGCAGAGAAAGTTCCTCCAGGATAATTACGATGTAAATGTAAAGTGATTTGATGAAACTGTACTAACCATTTATTTGGATTTTCTCATTAAACATTAAAAGGGTCTTCAGCTGGTTTACCATCACATGATACTGCTACTTGAATTGTGAATGGGCATATCTACTTGGCACTTAATGAGGTTTAATTAATTTATAGCCACACCTTACTTCCCTGGTATTAATTTGCCTGCAGATGCTTGTATTGCCCTTAGTCTCTCATTGAGCTTGAAGGAGCTAAAGATA
The DNA here is from genome assembly GCA_028565335.1 of Limnodromus scolopaceus. Taxonomy (NCBI): domain Eukaryota; kingdom Metazoa; phylum Chordata; class Aves; order Charadriiformes; family Scolopacidae; genus Limnodromus; species Limnodromus scolopaceus. Next base: position 4,246,079 of record JAOXNO010000003.1, read on the forward strand.
CTTTGGATTAAAACATAAGGGCCTCAGCAAAGTGGGGTCAGGGTAAGGGGGAGAAATAAGCGACAGCGCCCACTAGAACTAGTACCAACTTGACAGAACAAGCAGTGAATGGGTTGCAAAGAAGTTTCATCTCTGGTCTGCACAGGGGAGAATGTTACAGATGGGGTAAGCGATGTTGCCTTCATGGAGCCCCTTCTGACCCTGCAAACTGAGGATATTTTTGCTCTTGCAAGGGGATGGTCCTGGCCTCCTTCTTTATCCATGTACTGCTGAACAGACATGAAAATATAGGGGGAACAGAGGGAAGTTTTGGGGTGTTTAAGAAGGAGTAGCACTAAAAAGTCCATTAAGAGTTTAGTTTAAACCCACTAGCATCTAAGAAACTTGCAGCCAAGTGTCAGTCCTCCAATATGTAAGCACAGTTGGATAATGTTAAGGGTGATGGCTAGCTGCGAACGGATCCTGGGTGCCTGTTATTTTCCTGTGAATTTCCATGCTTTTTGGAGAGTTTAAATCAGAACTTTAATGGGCTTTTGATGTTGTTTTAGTTTGGTGAATAGTTTCCCGTTGTATCTGCTTATTCAGTGAAATAGCAAGGAAGCGCTGTTACAGTGGAAGATGACAAGAGACTATAGAAGCCTATCTCAGCTGCATTTGCACAGCAGAAGCCTTTAAAAATCACTGTGCTATGAACAAGGCATTTCCATATTTCACGGCTATTTTTGCTGGATGCTTAAAGTTGATGATACAGCAAAAAAAAATTTGAATGAAGGGAGAAGGGAAAAAAGTCCTTCTGCTGTTCCTTTCTCTCTAACAATTTACATCTCAGCCATGTTGCTTGGGAAAACCAACAAAGCAAAGCATGTTGTGGCCATAAAATGATAAGCACGTGGGCTACATTGAAGACATTTTCTCCCTGGTATTTGGGTAGGAAACTGGGGATTTGTTTTGAAGTGGAACATTAGCCTCTTCTTTTGCTTTGCTGCTCCTCTCTACCCAAAGGCTTATCAGGGCAGCTGTGTCTTTTGGGAGAAGAAGGTCAGAGAAACTTGGGGACTTTGATTATCAATGTGTGTTCCCACTCAGGCATGTGGCAACAGAGCAATTAACCCTCTGCATGCCTAATAGCCATCATGCCCTATACTCCCCTTACTTATTCAGGCCTGCAGAGATTGACCAGGCTCCATAATGCGTGGTGCAAGAGAGCGTGCACAAAAAAGCCAATAATGGGGAAGGACAATCTGCTGCTTGGTGAGTTTGTGGGACATGGCACTAGACTAAGGAAGCTAAAAATAAGCAAAGGAAAATAGAAACAGAACTTCAAGGAAAGTTTCCTGCTGTATTAGTCTGTTGTGTTTCCAGAGAGGCTGCTCAGGACTCTGGGATATTATGTCCTGTGATGCCGTGTCCAAAATTGTTGGTTGTTTTTTCAAAGGCCCTAGAGTCTGTTTTTTGCTTCCATATCATTTATACTAACTATCATCCGTTCCCATTTCTTAAACACCTCCCGTGTGGTTGGCAGTCTTTTTCCCACTGTGAAAGGCATAGCGTATACTGAAAAGCTCAAATAAAAACATATGTTCCACTGCAAGTAGCTCAGTTCTTACCGGCACCACTAAAGACGACAGGTTTAGGATATTTTTTCCAAGGAAGGATTTGAAAAGGCTTATTGGACTAGAATTAGGAAATCAGCTTGTGGATGATAGAAGATCCCATCCATGCCCAGTACCAATAGAGGTTCCCACTGTGCTGGGTGTTTTGAGCCTGCCCTGTGACTACCTGGTCATTTGGCACATAGCCCAGAACCCCAAGGGCCTTGCTTTTGCAGCACAGAGAGCAAAAGCTGCTTGAGAAGATCTTTTCAACCCAGATGTAGTGTAGCATCTTGTCCTTGACCTACCTTCAACAGCCGTGAAGGGGATGAGATTTTTCCCTTAGATCAGCAGACCAAATAGAAGCAGAGACCTGCAGTTATCTTTCACTAAAGGATTAAAGTTTGTCTGTGTTGACATTATTACAGTGACCACATGCAGCCCCAGACTGGTTAAGGGGCTGCCAGTGGTGACATCAGTTTAAAACGCGGGTTGAGACATCAAATTAAGGAAAGCTGTTTCATCCAAAACTTTGGACTCTGGGGCTGAGGCATGTCTCACACACCCCACGGGGGAGCAGAGCTGGAGGCCACAGCACAGGGCTGGCAGTCAGAAAATCAGCCAACTCCTCCCAAGTCAATGAACATCTCTATTGCTCACTCCCTCCATCTATAAAAAAGGATCATAACACTTGTCTCAGATGGGTGTGTGAGGATCTGCAGCTGTTGGCTGAAATACACTTACCAACACTCACTGTTGTTACTAGGGAATAATTCTTTGCATGTGACCAAAACAAACTGAAGGAGATTTTGGAGGGTAGCTCCATGCCATATACGTTATGGTGATGTTGGCTCAGGGTAACCAAATGGTTTGAACAGGTCAGTCCTCTACCAAAGGCTGAAATACAGAAAAACCCCATTTGATTGCTGTTTAATAGTGGGAAGGTGACACAATTTTTTTCTTCACGTGCTTTTTGTTCTGGGAGCAGTGAAAGGGCATTAGAAGTACTCAAAACACTGGAAAAGCAAAGAGAACAGCTAACATTAATCTGACCCTCGACAGAGCAATGCGGATGAAGGCCACTTTCATCAGATTTCCACTATGTTCATAGGAGAACTGGGAGCAATTCTGGAAATAAAATCCAAACTACAGGATCTGTTGCAGATTGCATCTGCTGAAATATCTGCAGAAGTTAGCAACTCCTTTTGCAGACTGAGGTGAAGTTTGTTGAAATAACTAAAACTTTCCAGCAAGTAAAACTTTCCTGGCTTTGACTCTGTTTGGGCCAAAATTTGGGGGATTACTAGAGTTTCCCCAGGCTAATAGCAAAAGTCAAGGGATGTAAACCCATGAAATGCAACTGCAAATTACCCTTCATAGGATCGTGCCCGAATACAGATGTGTCTAAAGCTAGAAGAGAATCCCAGCCCAGCAAAACCACTGAAGCTTTCCTTTCCCCTCACAATTCCTGTTTTGATTCAAAGCTCTCCCTAGGCTGAAAGAGGAAAAATTTAAAATTAGGTCAGTGCTCTGAACTCCCATTAGAGACACTGAGGTCACTGTGGGTGTTACCAGAAAAAAAAGTCTCTGGCTGCAATCAGGACGTATTGCATACTCAGAGAGGAGTTGGTCCCCTGTGCTACAGCAAGGATTCACTGGCCCCAGAATGGCTGTGGTATAAGGTTTAATCAGGTTAGCTAGGTTTTCTCTCTTGATTTCACAGCCTCCATTCAGCACACCAGATTATAAACTTTCAACATGTAATTGAACCTGACTCAAGGAGCCAATTGTATTACAGTGAGCTTTAAAAGGGGGAATGGCAAGGGCTAAAGTTTTCATTCAACGAATGCAATTTCTATGCGCAGAAATCAATTCAATTGACATCAGTTGAGCTTTAATGCTGAATTAAAGAGCTGCCAGGTTTCCCCCATGGGGCTTTTACAGTCCGGGTTTTATGAATTCATTAAAATGCACACACAAACTTTTAGGGAAATAGCATTACACTGTAATAAGAGCTACAAATCGACCATATTCCTCTGAGAGAGAAGTCTAATTTGAGTTGCCTAGTTGGCAAAATTGTTTTCCATCGCTTTGCATTTATTAGCAGAGGGTGTCATATTTTCCCTTGTTTCCATTTTGGTTTCTTGCTGTTTTCTTAGAAAGGAGAGCATCATGTTTAGAAATATTAAGGGGAGATGGAGTCTTTCGAAAGCAGATGACCACTTAGAAAGTTGTAGCATTGTGGGGCTCTCCAAGGCAAGCCATGCTTCAGGACAAGCCAGAATGGTTGAGCCAGAAGTCTTAAAGACTCAGTGGGCACTTCTAGATGGACGATCTCTGCCAACTGAAGGTTGGAGTCCCTTGGCCTAGAATGGAGGAGATAAGCAGGATATCCACAAAGACGTCTGTGCTGAAGGAGAACCCAGCTTCAGTGAGAGCTGAAACTGGATCTGAGGCCAGTGGAGAAGTGAGAGGGCCAGACATTTTAGAAGAATATCTGGAGTTTCAGTGCCCTTCCTCTCCATTAATCCCACAAACTCACTGAAAAGAAGTAGCCTTGGAGCAGCCCACAGCTTCTATCTTCTCTGCAGGCACAATTAGACTCACAAATATTGGTTTTCTATGAGATACTGACAATGGCTGGGAAGCTGCATGGGTAGCCACAGAAACCACAGAAAAGTTCTTTGAACAGGTCAACATCATCAGGTTGCCTTTATGCCTGTGTTGTTGTGCTCCTCCTATCGCATGCATCACAGCACTCTTTCTGATTATGAGCATTCACAGGGTTTCATTAAGTATGCTCTCTAACTGGATTGATGACCCTGGTGATTGGAGGTCTTGACCTATCCATAAAACAAGTGGGACTCAGAAAGTACAATTTCCTCACCCCGCTGTTTTCCTAGCATGACTTGGCTCCAGCTTTTGACGGATGAAGGAGTCTCTAGGGCTAATTCAGCTCCCGCAGAGAAGGCACAGTTGATGTCATTTGGGATGGTGAATTTTGCAATGGGGACACACATGCCTGTGCAAGGAGACTCTACAGACAAATCTGACAGGCAGCCAACCCTCTGTCGAGTGGTAATAGATAACAGTCACTGCCAACTCCCATTTCCAGCCTAACTTAGTGATGTGGAATGACTCCATATGCTCTAAACAGATCTGGTCTCCCACTCTGATGGGTCAGGAGGACCTAGAGAAACAATGGAGAGGGGCACAAAGGGAATCACCCAGGACAGGGCCCTTTTTTCCCAGGGTTGAAGGTATTCCAGTGTTCGTCCTTTGCTGGTTGCATACATGAGACTCCCTCCAAGCAAACAAAACTAAATGGCACCTCTATCCCTAGTGACGGCACACAAATTATACGAAGGAGCTTAAGGAGACATGTTAGAAAACAGATTTATACAAAAGGCATATGCATCTGTTGGCTTTCTTCGCTTGATTCTCTAGATGCCGAAGTAGCCAACAGATCATAGTGTTACAGCAGCAGCGTGGGCAGTCTAGTAAGGAACCAGTGTTTTGCACAGACTAAGTTTCTTGTAGCTATTCATGAAGGGTTGTGAAGAGGAACCTAGGAGAAGGTTAGTTCAAAGATTATATCAATACATTTTGCTGGATAGCTACTACTTTTAAATAGCAGATATTTTCCTTTTTTTCAAATGTGTCTTTTTTTTTTCTAACAGAGTTTTGCACACAACCAGAAAAAAAAAATACACTGTAGATTTGCTGATGAGCTAGCTAAGATATTAGAGGTGTGTGAGGGGGTGGGAGTCCATTTTGTCTTTTCAGTGGATCATGCTGAGTATTTCTAGACGAAAATAAGACAAACTATCATCTCCTCACACTTAGAGAACTTGCAGGAGAAAAGGGGGAGCAAGAAATAACTAGACTAAGCACTCTTACAATGAACCCTGGTGGACTGCAAGCCAAGAAGGAAGCATGTCCTTTCCCATATCCCCAAATACCATGAATACCCAGGTGGAAAGTTCCATACAAGCTGTCTGGAGACCCATCATCAGCAGGAATGGGACCCTTCTTTTTAACCTGTAAATTGACACAAATGGGCAAATTACAGACCCAGCAGGAGGGATTATGCCTGAGGCAAGCAAGATGTGACTCATGCAGCAAAAGCAGCAAGAAGGGGAAAGCTCAGTGCCTCCATTCCTTGCCCAATCCCTTTTCCCAGGTCAAGAAGCAAAACTCGTTCAGAAATCATAGTTGCCTCAGCAGGGCATAAATCCTGCTGCTGGCCAAGTCCTGCAGGCGATGGCAGAAGCCACGTGCTGAATCAGCTTTCCCGAGGCCACCTGGCTCACATGCCAGAAGCTGCCAGCTCCAAATGTAAGGCTTTCAAGCTAGAAAACCTTAGACACTTGACAGTGTGCCTGTATATGCAGAAAATGCCTGTGACAGATAGACTGCTAGAGAGATCTTAATAAGAATTGTTCTTAAAACTAAACGTTCCAAGAACCTGGTCCAAAAAAGAAAAATCCTGTGGGTCTAAGAAAAATTTTAAAAAGCCCAACGCAGTGCTGTTGGTACTACCCCCTTCCCATTAAAACATTTGGAAACAGAGCCTAGAAGACAATTTGAAATGTGCAAATATTAATAGTGCCAGCTATTGGCACAACAACAGCGGCTCAACTTCTTTCAGTTCGGGGACCTTTAAAAGGGCTCTTTCTGCCAAGGCACAGGGCAGCCTCCACCACGTCCCTCGCTCCCCTTTCACGCCGTGCCCTGGATCCCCCAGTGGGGGAAGAGACGCAAACAATTCCCCCTGAAATACTTCCCCGAAGGGGAAAAGGCCGTAGGAAGTGGCTAAAAACTTCCAGAATGGTGGGATCTGGGACATGTATGCAGCAGCTAACAAGCTGGTTTTTTCTCATCATAGTGTCAGGCCCTCGTGCTACCAGAGAAAGAGAATACAGAGGAATATTTAATACTCCCAAGCTAACACCCTTGTTTTGGGGGGGTGGGAGATGAAGGCTTTAATGCTTTCCTAGAGAAGAACAGTGGTGAGGAACAGGGAAGGTCTAGCTCTTTCCTTCTTCCATCTCTGAAGAAAGCACAGGCAGTAGCTCTCTGAGCAAAAAAAAAAAAAAAAAAAAAAAAAATAGTTTTACATTGAAGATACTATTACATATAGTCTGGGAAGACTGAGGTAAACCTGCTTCCTTTCCTATGGTTTCATGTCTGCTTTTTGTCTGCCCTTTGCAGGCAAAAAGGGTCTCTCTGCTCTTGCTAAGTAACCTATGAAACGCAGTGCTTGACTGCCCGATCTGCAATTTCTAGACGTCTTGCTTTCACCTCCCTGCTCTCAAGCTAAGTATTGCTTCATCAGCATAAATATTCAGGCTGACACAGTCTTAAATGCCTTTTAAATGTCGGCTTATTTCCCCCTTAATTCTCTGGAGAGCTGGAATTCATGCCCTGTGGTTTGCAGGGTTTGTGGGTTGCCTGGGGAGGCTGTTGCTCAGGGCCCCCCCCCAGGCAGTCGAGGGCCATGATGGGCAGATCTTGCAGGGAAAGCTTCCAAGCTGGGCATTTCTCGCTTGTCCCAACCAGTGAGCATGTCCACCAGGCGTGGTAGCATGGAACCCTCTGCTGATGGCCCCTCTGTGGTCCCTTGTGAAACCTCCAGCTGTGTGTGATGGTGGCTGGTACCAAAATATCCCCCACCATGCAGGATCACCCTCACTTCATTCACCCATTTCTGGCCCCAAAACCCAGTCTTTCAAGCTGGACTGGTGTAAGTGTCTTTGCTTTTGAGACTAGGCACAGACACTGCTTGTGGGACTGCAACAAGAGGGGTCGAGGAGAGTGGTCCTTCATGGGAGTACAGGACCTATTTTCCTTATGGATACAGTGTGGTTTCTTTCTCTGTCCATGTGCAGAAGAAGAGTCCCTGAGTTTGACTAAATGTACCCTTATGGTTTTGCTCTACTAAGAGAAGACAGATGATAATGGGCCTCTTTTGACATTATTGATGAGTATCAGTCTCTCCGCAAGCCCTCAACACCCAAAAGCTGTCCTAAAGCATTACATGTTGCTCTGGCACAATGCCTGTGCCTTTGAGCAGGTCATGGTGGGACAACAGGCGGAGGAGACCTGCTCAGCCATTTCTGTGTAGGAGTGCATCCTTCTGAACTTTCCCGGTGATCACAGTGTTCTCCTCCAAAGCTTTGTACCCGGTTTGGTGGGACGTGTCTCTAGGGGCTGCACTGTCTTGGCAGTCTCTGTCGTGGGAGAAGTTCTCCTGCACCGCACATCCTTTTCCTGGTACTTCTGTAAAATTAACTAGAGAGCAAGAAGAGAGCTTCAGTGCTCTAATTAAGAGTTCTCTGCTCTCCAGCTTCCATCCTGTACAGAACAAGGCCAGTGCTGTCAGCAGAGGCTCCTGCAGTTGTAATCTGTCCAGAGAAATCCCACCTTCCAGCTGATGATGAGGAAGGGCTGTGATAGGAAGGCGACTGTATGAGATACTTCAGTTTGGGAAGGAGACGCAGCAGGCTGTCACTGTGCTTGGTGACTGCTTGAGGTTTATTCTGAATGCAGAATAGTCTCTTCTCAGGGCAAGTACCTTCAGCTGGAACAAATACAGACTTCACCTTGTCAACCAAATGGATGAAGTCGTCTCTGTCACGCTGCTCCGTCAACTCAAAGCGCTTCGCTGAGGAGATCATCGTTGCCATCACCTAACAGAGCTACTCAAGAAGAGCCATCCCAGGCATCCCGGGCACGCTTTGTGGCACATGCACAGCAGTGAAACTGCTACATTAAAAGTTCCTTTATTAGGAAATTAAAAGGCTGCTGTGAGCGAGTGATCCCTCTGAAACCTGTGCTACAAACACAGGTCAGAAGCGTGTCTCTGAAGCGCACTAAGCCTTTCGGGGAATATCCAAAAACTGGGTTAATGAAGAATTCTTACCACGTAAGGAACAAGATGCATCCCTTATACACAGCGACTAATTCTCCATAATGGGACTTCTAGACAGCAACTCCAGCCCACGGTCAACGTTACCTGAACTGCTGTGTGACAACATGCCGAAAACTGGGATCCGAGCCACGTGGCAGGCTCCTGCCTTGCTCACTTGCAGCAAACTATTTCTGCTCAGACAAGCTGGCGAGCTTCTGTTTCTGCTGTACCAGAAGATGCTTCTGGGGCTTGTGTGGGGCCTGTGAGTGTTAATTTTGGCTTTGGCTGCAGCAAATATGCACATGGGCTGCAGTTCCTGGTGGGATGGAAGGAGCGTCACTTGCCCCAGGCACTTACTTTTAATACAAAATGTGCCTTTTGGTGTTGTGCTAAGGGAGAGAACTGTTTCTCGCTTCTGGGTTTACTACCTGACCCTGGTAGGAAGATCTTTCTGAACAGGGAAATGCCATTCTGCCGCTAACGCAATATCTTGCCCAAGCTCGTGGTGATCACCTTATCTGCATGCTGAAACCTGAACCTCCTTCCTATGGGGCTCTGAGAGGGAGCAACGACAGGCTCATCCCTTCAGACTCAGCCAGTGTCCTTGGTCCTTCTTCTAACACAAGAGTTGGTCGTAGTTGTCTGCCGATGTCCTTGAGGGAAAACTCAACTGCTCTTTTTTCAGTGCTTATATGTTCAAGAAAAGCAAACCTATGAAGATGGCTTCTTCTGAACGAGGTTCAAGGATGTGCGATGGCCACAGTAGGTGATGCTGGGCCAGGTGGTGACTTCCACAGGAGATGTGTAGGATGTGGGGCTCAGCCCTCCCTGTCCTGGTGTCCCGTTCCAGTGGCTGTTGCACGTGGCCCAGGGAACCGCAGAAGTCCTTTGGGAAGGTCTGCAGTAGCTCTGAAGGTCTCCATTTGCAAGAGGGACTTAGCACAAAAATGTTTTATTCAGCAAAAAATGCAGGGGCAGGCTACCTTCTTTTTAATCAAATTTTTTTTGGCTGTTCTTGTGGATTTCTGTATATATTGTCAGGTTTGTGTGTTAATACATTAACCTTTTCTGCTCCTGTATATATCTTTATGCTTTGTAGGAGACGCTGCCTGGCAGAGGAGCCTTTGATTGTGTTTGGTTTGTTCTTCTATGAACAGTCCGTGGGGACTGTATCATTCCCAGGAACTGTGAAAGCCTGTCTTTGTCAGGATGCTGCTCTGGGCCAGTGACTAAAAGACACCCCAGCAAATCGCTGCACCTGGTGTAGCCTCAAGTGCTGCTGTGTTGTAAGCTTCCTCAGTAGCTTCACAATAGCTAAGTAACGCTTGCCTCGTGCTAAATCTTAACCAAGAGCACAAAACTAGTGTTTAAGTAGCACCAGCTTGTGTTTCTTCATTAACCATCTCTTCTGTCTCTCTGTTTTAGTGTATGTTGTAAACTTGGAATTAATTGCTGCTGCTGCCTTTAGAAATATAGCTAAATTCTCATTCTCTCTCTCTCTGTTTCTCCTTCCCCTCCTGCCTCAGGCTGATTTCTAAATATTCTAGGTTTCCCATGCTTTTAAAGCCTTTGTGTTGCTCTCTTACAGCGTTTCCGAGAATAAAATCTGTCTGGTACCATTGGTCCTCTGATCCCTTTGCCCCCCGTTCCTTGTTCCAAGTTACCACCTTTCTATCTTCCTTTCTTTTAAAAGTTGACCAGCAGAACTGAAAGTATCTTTTGAACACTATCTCCTCCTTCCACCCCAGCTCTCCTAGCACAGAGTAATGCTGAAGTAAAGGTTTTGAAGAGAGATCAAACACTGCTTCCATACTTGGAAGCCAACGAGCTACTTTGATTATTTTTTTTTTTCTTTCTCTGTTGTTTATTTTGTTGGGGTTTTTTTAATCATACTTGAAGTAGGTACTTGCAAGTGGTTTGGCAAAAGAAATATTCCTGTGCCTTGAGAAGGCATCTTCTGTTCTGAAGCTGGCAGAGTGCAGGGGAGAAGAGATGGCCTCTGATTTTACTGGTCAAGCACATGGATCATGTGCGTGTGGATCACGACCACATCAGAGTGCATTAAGCACCCTCTGTGCACAGGGGAATTAATAGCATCATTTTACCAGTGGAGTCTCCAGCTTAAAGATAGATATAATATCTATTGATAGCTCACTCCAGGTTTGAGAGAGTGAATGCTGTTTAGACGGGTTTGCAAATCTACACAGTAAATCAGTAGGAGCTTTTCTAGATGTAGTTTTCTTTTTTTATGTTTGTTAATAGTCTGAATGTGTGTAGAATACTTCTTTTGGTAACGATGACTGTGAGCAATATTTCAGTAGTATGTATCTAACACTACTCGCAGATGTCCTGTAGAGCCAGAGAAGTGATAGCTGTGAAGTCTATTTGTAAAATATATAACAAGCACTGGCAATGTCACCAGCTTGCCTTAATCATGATAAATCTTCCCCATTTCTGGGTGCTGGGGTAACTAATAATGACCAGCACGTTCATTTTACAAAGCAGCTGTCCCATGGCTCTACAGCAGGACAAATATTCTCGGAATTTCCATGTC
>JAOXNO010000003.1:4261031-4274396 GCA_028565335.1 Limnodromus scolopaceus
AGGGAATTTGCAGAGGTGACATTTTTCCCCCCCGCCCCTGCTCACAGCCCCCCCGTGCTGTCCCAGACAAGCAGCATGAGGTGGAGATCCCCTCGGCGCTGGCCAAGGACAAGGAGAAGGAGCGGAGGAAGCGCCCCATGTCCCAGATCAGCGGCGTCAGGAAGCTCACGCACGGCTCCAGCCTCGCCGCCGCCGGCATCCCCCGCTTCGGGGTGCGGACGGACCAGGAGGGGCTGCTGGCCAAGGTGGGCCCCAGTGTAGGTGACCCGGCTGGCTGTGGGGTCCCCAGCGCTGGCCCCGCATGGACTTCTGTCCCTCTGGTCCCCAGGAGCTGGAGGACACCAACAAGTGGGGGCTCAACGTGTTTAAAGTCGCTGAGTACTCGGGGAACCGCCCGCTGACGGTCATCATGTACAGCATCTTCCAGGTGAGCATCCCAACAGGATGTCCCTGTCCCTGGGCTCGGATGGGGACGAGCCATCTCCTGCCTCCCTGCAGGAGCGTGACTTGATGAAGACCTTCCGCATCCCTGTCAACACCTTCATCACCTACATGCTGACTCTGGAGGACCACTACCACGCCGACGTGGCCTATCACAACAGCATCCACGCTGCCGACGTGGCTCAGTCCACCCATGTCCTTCTCTCCACGCCCGCGCTGGAGGTGAGCCCTGGTCACCCAAGGCCACTGAGGCCACCCAGTGTGTCTGGTGGGGACATAACACATCTTCAGCGCCTTTTTTTCACCATTCCTAGGCTGTCTTCACGGATCTGGAGATCATGGCTGCCATCTTCGCCAGTGCCATCCATGATGTTGACCACCCCGGTGTCTCCAACCAGTTCCTCATCAACACCAGTGAGCTGGGGTGCAGGGATGGAGCTGAGGGCTGTTGGGAGACTCTGGTGTCCAGGAGCCACCCCTGGGTGACCGGTGCCATCTCACAGACTCGGAGCTGGCGCTGATGTACAACGATGCCTCGGTGCTGGAGAACCACCACCTGGCCGTGGGCTTCAAGCTTCTCCAGGAGGAGAACTGCGACATCTTCCAGAACCTGAGCAAGAAGCAGAGGCAATCACTCCGCAAAATGGCCATCGACATGGTACAGGGAGGCCTAGGCCACCCCAGGGTGGGGTGTCTGGGCTGGGTGGCTTTGTGGTGGGGTCAGGCTGAGCCCCATTCCTGGCTTGCCCTGCCCAGGTCCTGGCCACGGACATGTCCAAGCACATGAATCTGCTGGCGGATTTGAAAACCATGGTGGAGACCAAGAAGGTGACCAGCCTGGGCGTGCTGCTGCTGGACAACTACTCCGACCGGATCCAGGTGGGTGCAAGGACACGAGTGGGGAAACCTTCCTGGTGTTTGCAGGCATTGGTCCTGGCTCCGGCCAGGGCTACTGGGATGTCCTGTTTGGTGCCACCACCCCTCCCAACCCTAGTTGGCCAAGGGTGTTCCTGGCACCGGGGTGGTGGCCCTGGGGGACAAAGAACTTTGGGTAAGCGATGCCATGGTGGTGTCCGCAGGTCCTGCAGAACATGGTGCACTGTGCTGACCTCAGCAACCCCACAAAGCCGCTGGAGCTGTACCGGCAATGGACCGACCGCATCATGGTGGAGTTCTTCCGCCAAGGCGACCGGGAGCGGGAGAAAGGGATGGAGATCAGCCCCATGTGCGACAAGCACACTGCCTCCGTGGAGAAGTCCCAGGTGGGGCAGCGGCCTGGGGACAGGGTGGGGGCCACAAGGCCAGGCTGGCGACTCAGCTCTGCCTTCCTCCAGGTGGGCTTCATTGACTTCATCGCCCATCCGCTGTGGGAGACGTGGGCCGATCTGGTGCACCCTGATGCCCAAGAGATCCTGGACACGCTGGAGGACAACAGGGAATGGTACCAGAGCATGATCCCGCGCAGCCCATCCCCACCACCCGAGGGACCCGGGGTGTCCCCTGCTGCCACCGACAAGTTCCAGTTCGAGCTGACACTGGAGGAGGAGGAGGAGGGTGAGTCAGACACGGAGCTGGAGGGGGCCGAGAGCCCCTTGGAGGAGGACAACAGTGGCTCCAAGACACCAGCCACAGACGACTCAGAGTTGGCCGATACTGAACGCCTGTCACCCGGCCCTGGGGACCGGGACTCGCCTGTGACCCGCCCCAGGGACGTGGACAACCGGCAGGTGCTGGAGGGGACGCTGCCGAAGGATGGAAGTGGTGGTGGACACTCGGTGCCGGGGCCCGAGGGCAGCCATGGGCTGTGCCTGGACACGGAGGGCAACGTCACATTCCTGCCCCTGGGCACGTAGCGGCACCGGCTGGTGGGTCCCCTTGCTGCCGCGGGGACGTGGGACTGGGCACTGCCCTGGCAAATGCTGGGGACAGTGGAGAGCTGGCAGTGGAGAGCACTGGCACCACAGGGACCGGGGTGGCCACCTGGATGTGGAGGGTCCTGATGGACACAAGGATGCTGCTTGCCCTCCTCCAGTGACTGTCCCCTCTCCCACCCAGTGTCCCCATGTACAGATGGTGGGAAAGATCCTTGTCCCCTTCAGACAGGGCTCGGGGACACCATGCTCATGCCCCCTCATGGGGGGCCAGGCACAGCCAAAAGCATTTCGGTGTCTCTCCAGGGTGAACCCTGGCAGAACAGCAGCCTCACGGCGGTGCTGGTGACAGTCCCCAGCACGAGGGACCTCAATGCGGCCAACGCACCGGGGCACGGCACGGGCATGGGCACGGGCACGAGTCAGTGGTTTATTTATTTGGGGATGAGTTCACTTTTTAAAGCCTTTTGTAGCTCACTTTTTAATACAAGCCTCACCTCGGCGCACACTCACACGCGTTCTGGCGGCAGAAAGCTGCGTTTCTGCTCTGTTCTGATCAGCACCCAAAATGCTGCATTTGTATTTTGCACTTGGGGCCCCGGCGGGTGGGTGGCCGTGACCCCGTGTCACCGCAGGGACCGGGGCAGCCCCCGAGGGGTCCTTTCGGTTTCTTCCTTTCACCTTCCAGAGATTAAACCTGGTTTGTTCCCCCCCCCCACAAAAAATGTGAGCCTTGAAAGTGCCTTTTTATGGTGTTCTGGGGGTTGTTCGGGTTGTGCTGGTTGGGCCAATGTCCCCAGGGACCAGCCACGGTTGGTGGCCCCATCTCCCGATGGACGCCGCGGAGGGCTTTTGCTCCCTGTTTGAACAAAAGGGAGCTCCTCCCTGGAAACGCCGATCCATCACCGGCAAACACAGCCGGCTAAGGTAAATATTTAATCGCCGGCTTGGCGCGGCGGGGCCCGTTCCCTGGCTCTTCCGCATTGCTCCCAAAGGTGATTTATGTCGGCAAACACGTCCCCACCCATGGTGGCACTGCCCTGGCACACGGTGGCTCTCACCCCCCGTCGGCAGCGGGGACATGGCAGCCGGATGCTCCTCTCCCAGCCCGGACGGTTTTCCAGGGCTTGGCCCGGGAGGGTCGGGTGCCGCACCGGGCTGGCCGATGGCTCGGTGCCATCTCTACCTCGACATGGGTGCTCGGCGTCCCTCATCCCCCTCCCCCTCTCTCCCGGTTGATAGGAACCAGAGGAGGCTCCGTGGTGTCAGAGCTCCCTGAAATGGCCTCCTGCTCTGGCGCCAGGCTCTCTGCCGGGCTGGGGCTGGATGAACGGGGCTGGGAGAGCCACGGAGATGCTGGGAGGGCTGGAGCCCCTCTGCTGGGAGGACAGGCTGAGAACTGGGGGATTCAGCCTGGGGAGACCTTTGAGCCCCTTCCAGTCCCTCAAGGGGCTCCAGGAAAGCTGGGGAGGGACTCTGGATCAGGGAGGGGAGCCCTAGGAGGAGGGGGAAGGGTTTTAAACTGGAAGAGGGGAGATTTAGGTCAGAGATTAGGAAGAAATTCTTGGTGAGAGCCCAGGTTGCCCAGAGAAGCTGGGGCTGCCCCATCCCTGGAGGGGTTCAAGGCCAGGTTGGAGGGGGCTTGGAGCAACCTGGTCTGGTGGGAGGTGTCTCTGTCCAGGGCAGGGGGTGGCACTGGATGATCCTTAAGGGTCCTTCCGACCTAAACCATTCCACGATTCCATGAACTGGCTGAAAAAGCCCCTTTGGCCCCTTGCTGGACCGAGGGGATGCGGCCTCCATGCACCAAGGAGGGTGGTGGAGCCCGGAGGAGGTATGAGGCAGCACCCGTGGCAGCTGTGGGCTTTGGGTGGAGAAGAGACAGGCCTGGGCAGGGGAGCACGGCTGCCCCGGGGCCTGTGGAGCCTCCGGCTGGGCCCCCACCGCCCTCCTGTGGGGCCACCATATGCTGCCTCCCCCTAATCCTCGCCGATTGCCTCAGGGCGAGGGAGGACGCAGGGGCCTGGCAGGACATGGCCGCCCACCTGCGCCCCCCGCCCCAGCTGGGCAGGGCTCTGGGGGCACTGGCAGGTACTGGGAGCACTGGGAGTTACTGAGAGCACTGGGGGTTACTGGGAGAACTGGGGGTACTGGGAGGGCATTGGTGGCAATGGGGCCACTGGAAGCACTGGGTGCCACCTCAGGGGCAGGTGCCCCTGTCCAGAGATGGCGTGAAGTTGCCCGTACCCGCAGCCCTGAGGGGGGGGGGGCCGTCGCGATAGGGGGTTATGTCGTGACAGGGGAAGCCATGACTGCTCGCCTCCCCCCCGCATTGAGGGGAGATGACTGCTCCCCCCCATGAGCGGGAATGGTCCGCCCCGCGCCCCCCGCCCGCCACGGGGGTGGTTCAGCCCCCGGGCCCCGGGCCGCCGCCGGGCCGCACCACTGCGCGCTGCGAGGGGGGGGGGAGGACGGCGCCCACCACCGCGCTGGGTGGGGGTGGGTCTCCTCCCCCCCCCCTCCCCTTCTTTACACTCCCACATATATTCCCCTCTAGACCTGCTTGTGTCTGCACTGGACCGTGATAATTCATTTCCTGGGAGACTTTCTCTGGCTGTAGCGGATGGAGAAGGAGCGAGCGGATTGAGAGATCCGGCAGCATCCTGGCTATCAAAAGTGCTGTGAAAAAAGGGTCGCGGTTGCTGACCAGCAGCATCAAGGTTTCTATTTTCGTGTTCCGGAGTGGAACTGTTACAGCCATTCCCACCCCCTTCCTTCACCCTCCCACCCAGCCCCAGGAGGAGCGGCGGGTCCGGAGTCTCTCGGGGAGCGCTGTGGAGTCGTTCACTCGTGGGATGCGAGTGACACCCTGTGGCCACCACTCCCCGGGCTCTTCCCACATCGTTAGTGCCCGCTAAGACCAAGGGATGGGAGATTTCAGACCCACCCTCCATCCAGGGTGATTTCTCTCCTCTCAGGGTCTACAAAGCAGTGGTCCTTCCAATGAGGAGGAGGAAGAGGAGCCACCGTCTGGCTCAAACGGGTCTCTGAGCCTCCCCTAAGCTTCAGCCAAACCTGAGGCTTTGGAGTGAAACCAGAGGTTTTCTATCCCCATGTGGCTTTTGACCTGCTGCTCTCCTGCCCATGTGCCCATGTTCTTACCTGGCATTGCACAGCTCATCACTAATTGATGTGACTTCAGGAGCTTTCGATAGCTCTGGCCTGAGGAACGCAGGAAAGAAAGTATTTACACTCAATGATATCTTTGCCAGTTGTGCTCAGACAACTGTGTAGAGCTGAATGGTTTGGGGAAAGACTGGAGAATCACCTCGTACTTCTCTAAGCCAATGCCAAGTGCAGCAGAGAACCAGTCATCTTTTAATCCAGCTCCAGACTCTCAGAACTGTTCAGGCACACACAGTGAAACCAGCATGATGTAGATGTAAGGCCATTAATCCGAAGTGCTCCCAGGCTCACTGACAGCCAGGCCTGGATACATTCGAGGTTTAGATGGAGGTCTATCTCAACTCTGACCCCAGCCCCAACTCTGCAAGTGTTTCTTTTCATGAATAACTGCATATTTGGATTGGAGTTTTCTAAAATTTTTACACGATGACATGAAGTAATGAAGAGGTCTTATTCCCAATACACAGAAGGAATCACCAGTATTTAATTTGGAGGGTACAGAACATTCTGGTTTGCTGCTGAGAGCAGGGAGGAAAAATATCTCTTACAGGAGGGAGAAAAACCCCACACTGCAATCACATAGTTGCTGTATTACTTGTCTGGATCAAGTATTGTTTTGTTCAAAATGTCAAATTCTGGGTGTCTGTGTTTCAGCAGTCCAGAGAGGAGTTAGCTTGAAAATCATCCTTCTGTCACTGAATTTCCAAATTACAGGGGGAAAAAAGCAAGTGAAAGGAGCTCTGCCATTAGGTTTGCCAACTCCTTCCATTACACCAGCAGGCCAACAGTTTTCACATTAATTCACTGCCCCCAGCCCAATTAGGTGTTTATGCTTTTAGGTTTTCCTGCAGTAGGAGGGAGAAAGAGATTAATCTCTTTATTAGGGATGGGTGGGAGGAGAGATTTCAGTGTACATCCATTCTACTGAATCCCCAAACTTTGGGGTACCTGCCCCTCCTCACACTTTCACAGCATTCCCTTCAATTGGATAATTTTAGATCTTTGCATACCTGCTAATATCCTCTGCAAAAGAAGGTGGGGAAAAAGTAGATTGCAAATTTGCATACATTTGCACTCATTTGCATACATTTCAGCACATTCCCTCAGATGTACATGCCCTCCTGTTAGGAAGTGATTGTCCACCAAACTCTAATGTGAAAACACTACCACCTTCCTGTATTCACCCATGAAGGAGGCACACAGATTCACAAATACTTATGGGCTAAACAGTCCATTTCCATAGCACAACATCTCAGGAGTGCAGCAGGCCAGCCTAAAATACAGGTTATGAAATGATTTCATATCTCTCTGCTCTTATCTGTCCTAAAACACATACTAAAGGCAAAGGCCTGCTGCAGGTAGTCCTACACAAGCACTCACCATTCTGCTTCTACTGGACGGCCAGCTGCAGACCCGTCTGAACAGTATGGGCTGTTCCCCAAACTACCACAACTTCACTCCTCCTTCCACAGGTGTGAAAACATGGACAAACAAACCACCAGCTTGTAGGTTCCAGCAACCACATATAAACCCAACTAGCCAAGAAATCACAGAGGCTTTACTTCTGCCAGGCGTTTTCCAATGCAATAGCCAAATTCAATCATCCTCCATCTTGAGAGATAATTATGAAAAATGCCGCTTTCCTGGTCCAATCTAAAGTTCTGTCCTGGTCCTGGAGGATGGTGAATCAGGTTCTTGTTTTCCCAGGAATCAGAAGACTCAGCCTTCACTGAAAATTAAAACACAACAGAAAATAAAACAGCCCACCCTCACTACCTCCTTCTAACCCTTCAGGTTGTGAAAATTATCTTCCTAATGTAAATAGCTTCAGTAATTAGGATTGTTGAATATACAGTACTAAGGAATGTGGAGTTCATGATTTTTTCAATGAGAACATATTAAATTATGCCTTTTGATATCTCTTTTCGAAATGTGGATTATCAAATTTTTATGTTCTGGATGTGTGTGCTGAATCTGTCCATACATAGCAAATGCACATAAAATACTAACATTTCCTTGTAATAGCTTGATTGATGAGATTTTGCTTAAAAAAAGGGGAGGAGAGGGAAATCAGATAAAAGAAACTGACTTGGGGAGTTTTGATAGGAATATTTGTGAGTCCCAATTCACCCGACTTTCAAATGATCCAGAAAACGATTGAGCCACTTCTGAGCAATCAAGGAATAAAATTGGCTGCTGTGGGCCAGACCTGCACCTGCTGTAAAGTGCCTTAGTTGCAGTTACTTGAATGAAACCACTGCTTTACAGCAGGTGACATGTCAGCCCCGAAATGCAGCAATACAGAAAAACCTTTCTCTTTTGTCATGTGTTGGGGTGGTCACTCCTCCAGCAGCTCCATCCCTGAGTGCACCAGGTTTCAGGCTGACCCTGTGTGCTGAGTTTTAGCAAGTAATGAGCAGAGGAGATGGGATCTCTACACAGGATGTTATTCTTCACAGAGAACCACCATCCTTATATACAGCTGTCCCAGATCTGACAGGCTCCCCTCTATCAGTAGGAAGGACTAAATATGAGGGTTCAGCCTTCAAAACCTGAGGTCTTGTGTCTTGGACTTGCCCTGGCTGCTAAGCAGCCGGTTCATTTTGAGGGAACTGCAGCTCCAGTAATTCTCCTCATGCTGTTGCCTCAGATCCATCATCCTGTAGCTTCTAACAGCCAGAGGGAGGCAGGCATATCTGTGCTTCAGAATAGGGGCTGGAAGATTAGTCAAGCCAACCCAAATATAAATCCAGCACCATCAGGCCTTTCCCTGCAGCTATATAATGTCTCCCATGTGATTTTAGGCAACATTTTCCAATCTACTTTCTGATAACACCACCATCAAGTAGCACTTAGGATACTATCCCAATATTAACACACACACAAAACCCCTCTTCCTGCAATCAAGTATTTCCTTCCACCAAGAGAGCTACCAGGTTGTGGGCACATCTGTTGGCTTGTTTATACTTTAATGTCATCCAAGTAATAAGAGCAACAGGAAAAAGAAAACAAAACACAGAAAACCCTCTAGTGGGGTTGGTGCTGCTGTGTGTGCCTATGGTAACTACTGTGAGCATTAAGATGAAGCACTTCAAGCATGAATAATAATAAAAAAAATTCTAGAAGATAGATTAAAGCACCCCAGCACTTTGTAATAGTATTTGTAATGCAGATAAAGCGTTTGTACTCTAATTTCCAGCACCACCAACAAAATAAGTAACTGTGCTTGGATTGCATTTTTCTTTCAAAAACTGTTCCAAAAATTATTCATATTGAAGGAAAACAACTTAAACTGGATTTAGAAACACAATGCAAGCAGGAAAGTTACTCGCTGTTATCAGCATGACAAGTGCAACCTGTTCCTTTGATAAATGGTGCTTGAAGAAAGACACAAAGCTCATCTGCTTTGTGTTTTAAGTTTAATTAAGTAGTGAATTAATGTTTGCAAAGTGCTTTGAGATCCTTCGTCAGACAGTGCTCATACAAGTGCAAAGCGCTTTCAGCATGAAACGCATTTCCAGGAGTTGTACTAACCTATTCATGTCTTTCTGAGAGCCTGATCTGCAGCCTGAAGTGGTCAGGGAAAAGATCCCCGCTGACTTCAAGGTGTATCAGATCAAGCCTGCAGGACACGAGTCTTGATTTAGTAGGCAAGTCCCACAGAAGAGTGCTGGAATACTTCCACGCTTAGAGTTAGGCACAAATTTAAGTAGCTTGCTTTAGAGAGTATATTTTTATATGCATGCTATTCTTTGAGTCATAGAGCTTAGGGCCAGAAAGGGCCATTAGCACAGCTTGGCCGACCTCCTGTTTATTTCAGGCCATTCCATTTCGCCCAATAACCCTGTGCCGAGCGTAACAACCTGTGTCTGCTAAAACAGATCTTCTGGAAAGTGCCTCCAGGCTTTTTTTTAAGGCCAGGTGGATATAAGGAATCTACCACTTTCTTTAAACTAGTGCTTAATCAACCTCACTGTTTAAGAGGTGAATCTTATTTCCTTATTCTTCATCTGAATTTATCTGGCTTCAGCTCCTAGCCATTGGTTCCCCCTATGCCTTTCTACCCTGGTCAGAAGACTCCTTTAGTAGGCAGAGAAATTTTCTGCAGCAGCATTTGCTAAGGCAGCATTACAAAGGCTGCTTTCATGCTTGGATGTGGAAGATCACCGCTTGGGAGAAGAAAGAAATTAAAAGAATTAACATTATTCTATAGAGATCCAAATGTGGTAGGTCTGGTACAGAGACATCGTCTGTGCTCCAAAGATCCTATAGCCTAGAAAGAGAAAAACAGTCAAGTGAGGGAAGAGTAAGGCCAGGGACATGACTGCCACTGGAAAAGCATCCCCTTAGCTCTGTTTTATTGCTACTTATTTGCATTGAGAGAGCTGGGGGCATACAACCTTATTTTCTGGCCTGTGCCTTGGCCACACTTGGTTCCCAGGAGGAGCAGCAGAACAAAGATTGACACACTGCAGCAAACCTGGACCCCAGTAGGGCTGAAATCCCACCGTATTTCCACGCCAGTGTGGAAGTTTTGGGAGATGTGGATAACTGCGGGCCCAGCTTTGCAATATTGCTCGTGCTATGGAAACACGCAGTCAAAGAAGACGGGAACTGCATTTGGCCCATCACACCGGCAGGCAGATGAAGCACAGTGATGGGGACCTGCTGGAAGTTAGGAGCTGGATACAAACTCAAACCTCTAAACTAAACACGTTTAGAAAGCCATATGCCGCCAACCCAGGCAGTAAGGAGAAACCGTCTGTTTGCTCAGAGCCCGGTGCAACTCCCACACATGGCAACGGAGATGGAGCTAGATGGGGCTGCTGGAAAGTATCTCTTGTTTCTTATTTTATTATTATCTCTAGGCTCTCCTCATAAAGCCTCCAGTTCAAAAAGGCGAGGAATTTGTGAATAGACAGGGGACACTCCCCCCCCACACAAACAGCCAGCGTTTCCAGGTCCGGGATACCTAACTGCTCCGTGATCGCTCTGCCAGCGCTTCCGAACGGCAGCGAGTGAATATCATTAGCAGCATCTCCCAGCCCCAGTGCGAGGGCTTCGTTTGCTTTACTGTTGGCTTGGTAACAGCTGCTGTTACTGTTCAAGGTGGCAGGAGGGCAAAAAAGTGCTTATTGCTTTAGAGCTCTTCAGGAAAGCCTTGTAGCGTCTTTGGCAGGGTTTAATAGCGGCCAGGCAGCCCCCAGAGCAATGTCCGGCCGTGTTCTCGGGTTGTGCTCTTTGGTGTTGTAGCAGTGCCCCCCGCCACCTCCGCACAACCCCAGGGCCAAGGGGCAGAGCCCAGGGCCGGGCTGCGGTACCCGGAGCACCAGAGGAGCAGCCGGGAGCAGCCACTGGATGCAGACAAACCCTGACATATTCATTGTTCCTAATGGGACAACAACGAGCAGCTCTCCCCCATCCTGACTTGGGAACAGTGAGGATGAAGCAGGCGCTGCTCCAGCAGTTCCTGAAGCAGAATCTCACGGGTTTTTCACATTTGGTGGGGCAGGGGGTAGGAGGCCCATCCAAAATACCACTTGCCTCCCTTAGTGCATAAGCCAAGAGAGACACCTGGAAGGAAAACTGGCCTCTATGTTCAGATTTCACCAACAGGGCTGTGTAATGCAACTTGTAATGTGATTACCGCCCACCTTAATATGCTTTAATATGGGGGACACAGGCTGCAAGAAATCGAGGCCTGCGTTCTATTTTTGCTTTGGTTTGGGCTTCTTTCTACCTATAGTTGTCAACGGTGCAATGGGAGAAGTGGTGTAATAGCACCCTGCTGCAGAGAGCCAGGGCTGCTCGTTTGTGCATCAGCCCACAGCACTATCAACAGAGGCGAGAGAAACATGATGGGAGCTGACGCTGTTGGATGGGGAAGAAGTGGGCAGAGCCCCAGTCCCAAGGAACATGGTGACGTGGCATTGGGATGCCAATCACAAAATGCAGCTGTCCACAGCTGTCATGGCATGGATCTCAGCAGAAGGTGAGGATGAAGGACAGTTTAGGGGACATTACCTAGGAAATGTGACATTAAAACCACAACAGCAACAAATCAAGATGTTTAACAAGGTTTATCCCCAGGTTCCTAATGGAGAAAGAGCTGGGGCAAAGCTCACTGCCTTTGAGGAGCTACCACAAACCTTTAAGGAGGAGTCCCCAGAACGGAACGTGTGTAGGATGTGAGTGAGGAGAAACTCAATGACAAGCACATAAGGATGCAAGAGTTGCCACTGAACACCTCCTTTCTGCCCATGATGGTAGGAAGAGATGAAACTGTGGCTTCATCCACAGCTTAAATCCTTGAACCTCAGCCTTGCAAAACCACATTAGGTTCAGTTGACATAAACACTTTGGAGAGAGAGAGGAAAAGATTTTTTCTGGGTGATTTTTTTTTTAATGCTCTTACTGTTTTGCTACCATCTGATTATAATCAGGATATCGGCAAGTTTTCTAGACTATTATTTTTAATTCTCTTCTCTCCCTCCTCCAACTCTCTGGCTCCCTTGACCTGCTACCATAATGCGCTCGCAGGGAAAAGCAATTGTGGGAACTCTTGGCCTTTCTGCATTGTGAGGGACAGGACTATCTCTGGGCTGCCATTCATTCCATCAGCCACTGCTCAGGGAAAGCACAATTTGCTGCAAGCCGATAGCAGCACACTGACACTTAGCAGGATGGGAACGTGCTCCAGCCTGACAAGGAACAATCACACATTGCATTAAAGGAAGAAAGGGGACAGGGATGAGAGAGGAAAAGAGGTAGAGAAAAGAAGGGGAGAAAAAGAAAAAAAAAAGGAATGGTTAGCTATTCAGAAGGTGCCCTGTAATTTGAGTGTCAGTACTAAAATGTTAGGTCAGATGTTTTGATTGAATGTCAGTAGGAATTGTATGCTGGGGAGTCATGCTTCCCACTTTACTGAAAGAGCAAACTAATGGGAAAATATTCCAAAGTGGCTGATTTTGGTGCCAAGGCTCTTTAGTGATGTCTCAAACAAGCACAGGAAATGCCACTGCATGAATAAATATATCTGTCCCATGTATTTAAATAAATATATTAAAAAATTGAAAGTAAACTCAAACTCAGTTGAAGGAACAGCTGAGTCCCTGCAGCCCACCAGCAAGAGCTGGCAAGTCCATAGAAGAAACAAGTCTCTTTTTTTTCTTTTTTTTTTTTTTTTTTCAAACTCTCCCAGTGAGATCAGTGATGAGCTTCCCTCTACAGCCTATGTCTCTTTGGAAGAACAGCACTTTTAATTTGCTCTCTCACATGACTGGATGTAATACAGTTCTATAACCTTTTAACATTTTGCTGCTTGCATGGCGTACCTGTGCCTTACTTATTGCTCGTCAAATTATGCAGGGAACTCAGAGCCCTGCTAAGAAGTTTTAAATACGTCTGCATCAAAAACACGCTTCTGTAATCCAGGCAGCACAAAATCATTATCACAGCCTCATCTGCATATTAGGATTCATTCTCTCAGCAGCACTGAAATAGCCAAGCATAAAAGAGATGGAGAATTTTCCTCAGGTGGCGTCTCGTAAATCATCACTTTCTAATGTACGGAGGTTTTTTTTTTCCTCCAGATCTCAATCTATTTATTTATTTATTGCTTTCCAGAATACAGAGTAATTAATATTATCTCCTCCACAGACAGAAAAGAGGAAAAAAAAG
The DNA here is from genome assembly GCA_028565335.1 of Limnodromus scolopaceus. Taxonomy (NCBI): domain Eukaryota; kingdom Metazoa; phylum Chordata; class Aves; order Charadriiformes; family Scolopacidae; genus Limnodromus; species Limnodromus scolopaceus. The sequence goes on from JAOXNO010000003.1 coordinate 4,274,210, forward strand.
GGAAAAAAAAGGAATCATAGAATCGTCCAGGCCGGAAGGGACCTCCAAAGGTCATCTAGTCCGACCTCTCCACAGTCAGCAGGGACACCCCCAACTAGACCAGGTTGTCGAGGGCCTCATCGAGCCTCACCTTGAATATCTCCAGGGATGGGGCCTCAACCACCTCCCTGGGCAACCTGTTCCAGTG
>JAOXNO010000003.1:4274496-4304235 GCA_028565335.1 Limnodromus scolopaceus
AGTCAGGCAGGACCTGCCCCTAGTAAAGCCATGTTGGCTGTCCTGAATCACCTCCCTGTCCTTCATGTGCCCAAGCACGGCATCTAGAAGGATAAATATGAAAAATAGAAAAATATGTTAAATATGTTGCATGAGCATGTTCACCAAATACTCTTCACTATGAACTTCTGTGGATGGGAACAGTTGTGGAGCAGGAGAAGTGTCATTTAGGTTTTGGCCAAGGATTTCTGAGTGCCTGACACAGCTTCTATGTCTGCTCTATATCCCTGGGTGACCTTGAGCAAATTAATGAAACCTTCAAGATGGCTGGAATGCTGTTGACTTTCAGTGGGACGTACTCCTCAACTTGGGCAATGGGAGCTGGGCTCCCAAATGTAGATGGCTGGTTTACAAGTCTTTACCTTTTACCTCTCTGTGCTTTCACCTCTAACCTTGAGACTCTGTAAGTTTGCTCTGGGTTGCGTGTTATTCAAGGCATAGGCTGTTTTTCTGTTCTTCTCATTTTATGCCTGTAAGCTGCTTACGGTGATGGGCTTTCCATTAGAACCAGTAATTTTCACCTTTTACATAAAAGTAGGAGTTATGGAAGCCTCAATGTTTTGGAGCTACAAACAAGAACTAATATTATCTCAACCTGCTGGTGGTTTTCAGTGCCTCTGCTTATGGATATCTAATCTAAGAAACGTTAAGGTGACCTGATTTAGAGAGAGTAGCTTCTCGGCACTTTTTGTAAAGCTGAATGACAAAAAAATCACTACTGGTGATTGAAAATGTAAGCCAAAGCTTTTTACTTGCAAATCTCCAGTTCAATTCTGGCTCAGGCAAGCAGGCACTGGAAGTTGTTCCTGTCTGACAGTTGCATCAGTGGCATCTGGAAAATGAGCTGCTAAGTTTCAGCCTAATTTCTAGTGAATACATTACTAAAAACCCATTCAATGCATACATCCTGGTACCTACCAACTGAAATTGCCTATGAATCATCAGAGATGCATTTGTATAAATGATGCTACCACAAAAACAAATGGTAGTGATTGCATCATTCTACCCTCAGCACAGAAATCAGATGCTAAATCATAAAAACCATTTTGTTTCTTGAGGCCAAGAGCACAGAAGGAGAGGAAACAGCCCCAAATTTTGGAATCCAGAGCTAGATAGGCTTGTCTAGCCTATGAGCTCCTCCTGAAGAATTTCTGTGAGATGCTTTGTGGACTGACAGAGGCAATGGCCTCAAGGGAAGGCAAGGAGAGCAAATTAATTACAATGTCAAAGTTAGACTGGAACAAAAGCAAGTGGAGACAGAGCCAACTGTGAGCCCAATGAACCTCTCTAAAGTAAGAATTTTGCAGCAATTAATAGGACTGTACCCTGATAAAGGTTACCCTGTCACTGCTAACAGTATGTGATTTTTCCCCCAAACCCATATCTATATTGTTTGTCAGGAATGAACTTTAATAAGATTATGCTGTCAGAACTCATCACCAGAGTGACCACACACAGTACAGTAGATGCAGTGCAAAGATCTGCTTCGATTTTCTCCTCTGAGGTGCCAAATTAGTTTCAGACACGCATTACAATCATTGGCATCAAGGCAACGTCCTACAACACCACGGCAGGACCACCTTCAGAAGCCTTCTCTCAGAATGGGAAGGAGAGGTGCAAAGACAGTCTGGTAAGAGGTGCGATACACAGATTTTGGTCCCAGCTCTTCTAACAGCTTTTGATAATTGTGTCAGGCTGTCTGGGTCATGATTTTTCCAATTGTGCAGTTGCATGTGTGAAAATGCCCACACAACTCAACTTGGCCAAAAAACTGTAGTGGTATAGCCTAGTGAGGTGGGTAATGCCTATCAAGCCTACACCTGGGTTGTGGTGTGCGATTTAGCTAAAAAATCACACCTATACATTTGGAGTCATAAATGTACCTGTGCATAAATGAAACTCGTGCCTTTTATCCCCCTGTGTCTTCACTTCCTTTTCCATTCCCCTCTCCCTACACACATTTAGAAATGGATAAGATTTTTAGCTAACTCACCAGATTACCTTTGAGAATGAATTCATGCCTATAAAGAGCTCTGTGGTTCTTGGATGGAAGGTGCCATAGGCACAGAGATTATAATTAAATTACTAAACAGTGAAGTTGGATTTCTTCAAAGTCCTGCCAACAACTGTGTGCTGCGCTTTCAAGCAGAGCAACACCCCCCCGCTTTCAACCAAAGGGACAGACATGACCCATATTTGTGACCTCAAGGGTGTTTGGCAAAAGAGCAACCAGCAAAGTTCATCAAGCTTATAAGGCTGCTCAAGGAAACAGAAAAATACTTGGTAGTTCTTTGGGGCAATGAGTCCACTGAAAGCCACTTCCCATGACCCATCACAAAGTGGCACTGAATATTGTTGTTTTATTCCACACACTTAAGACTGAACTTAGTCCTTACTTCTGACCCATAACGGAAGAGTTCAGTGAGGCCATTTTGTCTTGTAAAGGGACTCTTGGTAGGCTGGCTCTCTTCTACCTCCCAGCCATGATTTTTCATGAGGACACTCTTTCATGAGGTCTCCTCCAGTAGGCTAGGGGAAACATGCCATTTGCAAGTCCTCAGAATTGCATCCTGACTATCAGCCCTCAAAAATAATTTTGGCTGCTCTGAAAAGGTGCAGTAACAAATGTTTGTAGCCCTGATCTACTACATCCAAATATCAGGAAGTGTAATTATGAGGTCAAGTGGGCCACCAAAGCATTAAGGAAAACGTCTTCCTGACATTCTTTCTGCAGTCAGCCACCCATGATACTGAGCACATTCTTATGACCTGAACTAATATTTTTATCTGTGGAGAGGGAAAGCCTGAAAATACTTTAGTGTGAGCAGTTGAACACAAGGAAAGTGTGTTACAGCCCAACCTGCTTCAGTCCAAGGTGAACAAAGTAAGGTGAATAGCCACAGTGAGGGTCATGCATTTGCATGACAAGCCTGCTCTGCTTGCTCCTTTTCTTGTACTACAACCAAGCTCCTAGGAACTGTTCCCATCTCCTCCTCTAGGTGTTCTTAGCTCCTACAGGGAGGGGAGGACCAGTGTTAGATGCTCAGTACTTCCTGGCATTGAGACTTTACGGGAATCAGGGATATAGAAACAGCAGGAGCCTCCGAAGGATTCATGCATTGCAATGGTAATACAGGGTGGAGGAAGTGATAATATCCGGAGGACACTTATTTTTTAACCATTTTGCAATCACAATACAGGCACTTGCAGTTTGACAAGACACTGCCAACATGAACAACATCTGGAAGTATACTGGGATCTTCAAAATGAGTACAGTTTCATTTCCATTATTATTTGCTTCTGCTGAGAGTGGCAATAAACTGTAGTTAATAAAGGAAAGTCAGCTTTTATGGGCTAGGAAGACAGTAAATATATGCAAAATGGTTTGTTGAATCTAGCAGTGGGGTGCCATAAGAGGCTTCATAAAGCAGGGATAGAGTTTAGCATCATTCTTCTAGGGCTGGGAGTGATGCAGAATAAATCTCTCTTGAGTCTACTTACTGACTGGCCCAGTTCAGATAGTGTATACACACTCAGTTCTTCTTCCTCTGCAGAGTTTCTGTTAATCACTGGTAATGCTAGTCATCAGATCATTAATCATTTGAAACAAGAAGCTGCAGATATTAAGACAGAGATTCAGAATGAGATAAATAGCACAGATCTCCCCAGGGATAGGAAGAAGGTCTGAGCTCACCTGCCACTGATGCTGCCTGGTACAGCATGAGGCTGTTTGCCTTCCGAATCTTTATTATGGAATGAGCTGTTCTACCATGGCACAGAGAAGAAGGCAGGAAGCTTGAGATACCTTCACATGGACATATGGGCACAGGAATGGATGTGACCAAACCCTGAACATATGCCTCTGCAGCAGATGGGAAGAGCATAATAAATCTACCTCATGGCTATGCCATACCAGACTCAAAGTCCACATGTTTTGTGAAAGTTTGATTATTGAGCTGCAAGTGCCCATAGCCATACACTGAATCACCTGAGCAGCCTCGATGGTATTTCTCAAGTCCCACATCACTATTGTAGCCCAACCTGATTCTTTTTGTTGACTGCACAAAAGTGAGAGCTGAAGCAACACCGTTTTCTCTTGCCGTTGGGGAGGGTTTAAGAGCAGGTGCACAGGCAGAAACTCTGGTTCTGATGATGGCCAGTTGTGTCTCAGTTTTATCACTTTCAGTCCTGGAAACATGTCCTGAGTTGTCTAAAACAATCCATTTCTCTGCTCAGAGCAAAGGCAATGAAAAGGTTATGCCTCTGCGGTGCAAATTTTCCTTGTAAATCAGATCCAGAAGTCAATGCCTGGCAGTCACCTTCTCTGACATACTTAAGATCCTGAACCAAGGGCATGTGCCTGCAGATGTCAGAATGTGGATTTACATGGCAGTTTGGGATGTGGGTCTCTGCCCGAATTTGCATGTACTACCAATATCAGCTTCATTTCATCTGATGATGGCATTCGGTGTGCTTGGCATAGGACATTTTACAATGCAGGATCTGCCATTTGAGCACAGACTCACCTCAGAGGTGTTGCAAGGGGGCAGACAGCAGTACAAACGCTGTACCCAGTGACTCTTAAAGGCAGGACTTCACAATTAACAAGCAACAAAACTGGATGTGTAGGGGAGGAGGAGGGGAAGAGGGAGAATAGACTCAGTGGCTTGATCTTGCCCAGAGCTGATTTCAACAGACTCCATGGGAGTTAGGACTATTCCGTACTTAACAGTGGGAGATCAGGTAATTGTGAGATTGAATTTTACAGGAGACCATGATTTGCCAAAGGGGAAGTCAAATAACATCAAAGCAATCAAAGGAATTCTTCAGGAATTACTGAGAGAGATTCTCTGGCTCAAACAGGACCTTAGGCTAGATTAATTACAATTGGTGAATGGAGATCTAAGATCTGCAAATATTGCAAGTTATGTCCACTTCTATTTTGTTCTTGCTTCCAAGATTTTACCTTGAAATCCTGATCTGGCTGAAGTAAGATGAGGAACAAAGAAAAGAACAGGAGCACTGTTAGGTGATGTCTTCAGAAGAAGGGCTTTATAGAGACAGGAGGTGTGAATGCCTTTGGAGCAGATGAGGGAGGGCTAAGTTCTGCCTTCATTAAGTGTATAAATGGAGACAGAGCCAAGCAGGATGATGAGATGGCCTCATGAAGCCTGGGTGTAAACAAGACTAGAGATGCCTGCATAAAGATTTCTATCTATTCTATCTAGCTAAATTCCTTAGCACAGCTCAGAGACCCAGTGAAACCACAACTGGGTCTGGTACAAGACCAGCCTTTGCAACACCGTGGTACAGACCAACATCACAACCATTATCTCACCGATCATACAACAATTGCGTCCCCCCAGGTCTCACCATCAGATTACATCCCAAGCAGAAGGCAGTTGTGAAATCCTGCAGCACTGCAAACACTCATTTTACTAGCCAGGGAGGCCAAGATGTGTCCAGCACCACTCCTCAGGCAAAAGCACAACTCAGATCTTGCTTTCAAGACCACTTTTCAGAATAGCCCCAATCCTTTCAAGTCCTATCAGAGTTGAGGAATCTCCATTGTTATTCTAAGGATCTCTTTGGGCTGTGCTGGTAATGCTTCGTTGGATTGGCAATGATTCAATAAATTGTTTAATCTTTCTCAATCGATTCACAGAGAGAGAAATAAGACAGTTGATTTATTTTTTATCTCCTTTTTTCTCTAAGCTTCTTTAAGAGTGAGTTCTTTCCTCTCTTACCTCTTTCAGCACTCACATGCACACACTCACCCAAGATTTCAGTGCCAGCTTTCCCTGGTACAGACTGGGTGTTGTATCGCTGCTTGTGGATAACATCTCTGAAAAAAAATATCTGGGAGACAGTGACCCTTTATAGAGCAAACGAGTCATTTGCATTTATTTTGGGTAAAGAGCAAGCTGATGAGCTGCTATGTTAACTTTATGAGCTAGAGTTCCTCCATATCCTTCCCAACTGCTTACCAAAAAAACCCCCAAAAAACTTGCAAGGCGTTTGCACAATATAAAGAAAGGTTGCTTCTCCAGATGGCTAAAGCAGTCTTGCTTGTTTCTTTTTAAAAATTCCCAACTGTTGCTGTCCATATCCTAATTCCACGCTGAAGCACAGCATATAAACCTTAGCCTTTCTGAAGATACAGTTTAGCTGTATGTTGAGTATAGTTTATGCACATTTATAGGAGCATCTGCAGCAAACAAGGTGTTACTGGCCTGCCTTGTCTTGGTGAAGCTAATATCCACAGCTTGTAAGTCTGCAGCTTACTGTGAACATTTTTTTCAATTAAATCCTTATGCAGGCAAATAGGAAAATCTGCATTTCTTCATTTCAAAAGCAGAAGGATGAAGCAAGCCCTCTAAAACTTTGCTTGGGAGCCTTGGGAGTGGTCTAACTTCCAGGACGGGCTGAGTACCCGGCAAGTCTGATGTAAAACCAAGGGCTGGAAATCATACTCTTCAGATGAAGTACAGTTTTTATTAGACCTATAGAGAGTTCTCTTCAGCCTGTCAGGACAACGGTGAAGCCAAGTTTGCACTCCAAGACAGTATAAATCTTCCATCTGCCAAAATTCAGTAGTATTGGAGCCAGAGTTTAGCTTTCTTCCAGAATATACACACAAACATAACATCAGTAGGTAAATAAAACAGCATGATGGGAAAATACTCATCCTAATTCACTCTTCTAGGAGAGTAAAAGAATAATTTTCCTTCAGTCTGAGCTATTAGAAAATTGGCTTAATGAAACTAGTAATTAAGCTAGTCTTCTTTCTGTGAATCATCAGCTATGTTGTAATTATTACCGGACAAAAGGGTGCCGTGGTTGATATGGTATGGCCAGAGAAAGGATATTGCAAATTATTGTTGTAATTTTATGACAGCCTCTATCCTCCATCCTGTTTGACCCTTTTCTGTATGTTCTGCCCGATTCCCTCCTGCCTTCCTCAGTTTGACTTATGGCTTTAAAGACAGGGTCCTGTCTTGAAGCTATTTTCTAAATGGAAAAGATATATGATATAGGTAATCTAAGACACACAAAACCTAGGAACTATTCTTATAAGAAGTACTAAATCCATCATTATAGACATTATTCCAGTTTATGTATGCTATATATGTCCTCCTAATAATCTCCCTCAGGTAGAACTAGCAATGATGCCTTAAGACCTCCTCTTAGAGACACGTAGGATATTTATGATGAATGAGCTTCCAAGAGCTCAGATATTTGATTTGCAGCTACCATGGTTAGTGATGATTAAGATCCTCTTGTTTTTACAGTGTTTCTTAAATAAAGTGTAAACACGTCCTGTCCAACTCTGTTAAACAGTGAGACACATGGGAATGCTAGTGGAATTGCTAAGAAAGATACTGAAACTGGCGAGGCACAGAATAAATACACACGATCACACATATATACACCTATGCATGTAGCTGTGTTTGTACATATGAAAAAAATGCATACTTACACAGATAGAGATATATAGGCAGTTATATGTATTCCTTCTGTCAGGCCTTGACTGCAAGTAGGCTTAATGTCTAGGGATTTCCACTAAAGCACCAGCTTGATTTCCCACCAGGAAACGTGGGGAAATTAAATCAACCTGTCTGGGTACTCGATGAATATAATTCCCTATTCACAATTGATGAATCAAACAGATAGACCTAACCAAACAGTACTTGCACAAAAGTCACAAGAGAGAAGGAAGAGGAACAGCATAATAGGCAAGAAGAAAGCCCCATTCACTAATAGCCCCTTCCCAACATACCTCCCCGAAGGGCCCGCTAGGTTTGCTCCTCCGGTGATTGCACCACACAGAGGTTTATCGAGCTATATGGGTGCTTTAGGGCAGCCTATTGCACTGCAGGTTGAAGCAGACGATGCCTTCACGTCTGTACCTGGGAATCCAGATGCTCTCCCCATCATCCACTCCTTTTGGCTGCTTCCCCACGACTTCCACCCCTCGGGCAGAGCAGCATATAGGATCCCATGACAATGCTTATCAGAAATGCCAGAAGTTTATTAAAAGCTATGTTTTTCCTCATTCCTTGGCTCACCACTTCTGTTCTCTGTCTGCAAGCTACAGGATCACAAGAAGATTCCCTAGGCTTCTCACAACTCAATGTTATATTCTGTATTTCCTTGACTGTACAATATAGTTGATTTTAGCAGAAATTGCCCCAATATGTTGCAGACCATGAAATGTGAATTTTCCCTGTGAAGTGACTTTCTATTCAATCTCCTCACTTCTCACCAGATACCAAGGCAATATTTTTATCCTTCTTGTTTTCTGCCCCTCAAGTACTCTCCAGATGCAGCTGATCTTTTATCCTAGGCTTCAGTCCACCAGACAAATATCTATATATATTTACACATATCCATACATGTATATACAGCTGTAAGAATTAGCAAATAACTAAATAAACAAACAGAAAAACCTGTTACACGCTACAACTGCTTCATGAATTTATAACATATGGTGGCAAAGCACTATAAAAACTGTAAACTATAAAGAGGGTTACACAGTCCCATTCATTTATCATGTTACAATGAGTAATTTGTGCACTAGGCAGGAAAGAGAAAACCCACACAGTTGGAGAGTGCATATGTATTTCTGAGGCTCACACTAGAGAGCCTTTTATAAAACATACACATGATTTGAATTCCAAAGCAAAAGCACTGAGAGGCAATGCACAGGCTAATATTGTTATTGGTGTATGCAGAGCTTAGGAAGAAAGGGCACTAGCTCATGTCCTTTAATGATAAGAGGACTTTCAAACAGTCTGGGTACAGAAACTGTACAGTTTCTGGTACAGTTCAGCCCCTGTCCATTTAGAAGTTGAGCTCCAATCTACAGCTACAAAATTTCTCAGCGCTGTTACAGAAACGGCAAGATGGTGCCTAAAGAAGAAACCATGACTGGGTGCTCCTTCTGCTGATTTTGATCAGGTTTCACTCTTTTTTGCCTCCCTTATCTGGTGGGGGTTATGTTGAACAATATTCCCAGGTGGGTCCATGTACTCATGTTCCAAGCTGTGTTTTACACTCAAATTCTTAAATCACCTAGAATCTCCAGATAGCACAGAGCCCCATAATTCACATCTACCTGTTCCTGATTTGACATTTCATATTTTTTGTTCCAGTTGGCAAAGAGCTTTTATGAAACAAATAACACAAGCCACACGCTCTGTCCTGGAAGTGGATTGGTTTTCCCAGTGGGGAAAGTGAATGGTGTAGGCTGTGTCCCGGTTGTCATGTCCCAGTGCAAACGGTTAAGATCTTCTTTTTGTCTCAGCAAATGCCCCGTGGAAGCTTGAGCTGGGTTTAGGCCCTAGGGTCATTGCTAAGCAGTTTCTCTTTCATCCTTTTTAGCACCAGCAGACGCAGCTTGAAACATGTATACAAGATGCCGCTTTACAGCATCCCTTATTCACTGGTACCTTGGAGACTCCAGTTCATTGAAAGTAATAAAACCAGATCATCAAAAAGAATTCTTTTGAACAGGCTTTGGGCTCTGCTGTGCTACTTGGTTACGGATATTCATCTTCCTGGAAACTGTGCTGTTTGATACAGCATACCGGCATGAAAGCATCAGCTGCCTCCCTGGTGCATTAACCCCTCGAGTGTTGAAATCACAATCCTTGAATAGCAAAATAGCTATCGCTTATAATTGCTTGAGGGGAGAAGCAGATTTTATTCTCCCAGATGTAGGGGGGCTGCACACTGGGGTCAGAGGGTTTCCGTATCCTCATCCTACTCCAGTGATGCGACGGGCTGTGTACAAAAGGGAAGAGGGAGCAAAAAGAAGCAGCCTCTGTTGGTTTCGGCTATAGGCAGGCTGTAAGGTGGCTCCTGTATCAAAGGGTGCCATAATCCAAACTGAAAACACGGATGTGCTGAAAATGCAGGCATTCTGATACTTGGTGCTTTAACCTTCTGTTAACCTTACATATCTTGTGATCCTATGTAGAGTCCTGATGTCAAGGCTTTAACCCAAACTCCTTTGATTTGGCAGGGGGAGAGTTGTCACTGTTGTCAGAGTTGCCAGAGTTCTGGTGATTTTTCATCGTGTCCAAAACTTCCTTTCTTTCATCTCTCTCAGCTAGAAAGAAGAGATGGTGATCACTGGCACCGTAAGTGTAGGTCTCCAGTCCCTGCCTTTCATTTCTCTAAGTGGGGAAAAGAGCAAGGATGATGCTAATATCTCCTGAGCTTCCTGTTGGAGAGACTGCCGTACTTTATTGCACACCATTTGCATACTGTGCTTGCAGCACTGGGAGGATCATAGTCTGAACTCCTGCTCAGGCCCCTGTAGGGCTGCCGTGTGCCTCTGCCCTGAGATCTCTCCGTTTTGGTCCAGTTTCACACCAGGGCAGGAAATCCAGCTTGTTTGCAAAATTCCTCCATTAGCACATACACTAGCTCCAAGATTGTCCCTTGCCCTGCAGCTTGTCGGCTGCTGGGGAGAAGCAGCAGAAGAGAGCCACTCTGTCCATTAAACCTCTTCCTTTTCTCTCTTTCCAGACCCCCCCCCCCATTATTGGCCAATACCAGAGACCTGGGTTAGATGGATATTTGATATGACCTTGTACAGCCACCCTTGTGCTCTGTCTCTCATGTTGCACTGGTGAAATTCCTGTGCTTAATAGAGGATGGCTGAAGAGAGCTTTACCTTCCCAACTCACTCCTTATTTCATACCGCTTCCCTAGTGAGCTCTGATGGTAGGAAAACATATGGTGCCTTTTTACTCATGGCTTGCAAATACATGCAAAAAAGAAAATACTTAAGTGCCCCTTTTGAGCCTCCCTCTCTGTCCCCTGCCTGAACCTGAGCCGTGTCTGCCCTGATGCACCCATGTTACCAGAGCAGCTGTCTAAGGCTTCAGAGCCAGATCACACACCAGCAGTTGCCTTCACAGCATCCTTCTGTTTCCAGAATAGGCTCTACCAGGGACAATGCGAGAAGGAAAATGGCTGAAGTTTCAGATCAGCTGAGAATAAATCAATGCAGGATCCCCGGGAGGTCGTTTTTACAGAATCGCTCTGCACTCGAACAGCAAGCAGAGGAGCAGGAGAGTAGTAGCTGGCATTGATCACACCTGATTACTTATTAAAGTTTATAAGGAAAGATGTTGGAGGAGAAAACTAGGAGGAGCACCTTTTATGACTAGACAAGAAGGACTGGGAGGAATAGGAAGAGGAAAGTAACTCAAAATGGTTTCCTACAATGTTCTCTTATGTTACAGCCCCACTTTTTTCTCTCAATTTCATCACTAGTTCATGTACTCTGAGGCTAAGGTGAATCTGTCTCTTGAGAGAGGTCTGAGTAGAGCCAGGATGCAGGCAATAATATGTGCTCAGCCACTACATGCACAAATGTTATAGAAAGATGCCTCAGTTCAAGTGCACCTATGACTGTTTCTGCACACCTCTGTAGAGACACACATGTCTCTGTGTATGTGTCTGAGAGGCAGTTCTCTCTCTGCATGTAAGAGCACACATTTGCACATATACATAAGTCTGACATTAGAAGACAAAGATCTATCTTCACGTGGCAGTTTCAGCACAATAACTACACGTATGTGAAGGAGTCCATAGGCCAGTATGCCTCCACCCATGTGCATGTCTGAACATAGCCCCCCCAAAAAGTACTGGTTTGTATGCAGGGAGCCTAAAGCACATGAGTTCTGTGCAGAGCAGCTCGTAAGCTACTGTGGTGTTAGTTAAGAAAGCAACAACTCTTCATAAAACCTAAAATAAGCCCTACATCAAAAACAGTACAAAACAACTCTAAACCCCCAGGCTACTGCAGGATTATACAGTTGTGAAATACATTATCCAGCCTTTAAAGTCATCTTTGACTATCTGCCTGGGGTCATTCAGACAGCCCAGACTCTCAGCTACATAATACAAAAAAAGTTGAACTTGCAGATGTTCCCAGGAAGGCAGTATGTTGAGGTCCAAGTTCTTGCTGAAGAGAGAGGCTGATGGGATTATATTTGAATCTCTTGTTTGCCATAGTAATGGCTCAGCAGCGAATTAGCTCCAACAGAAACTGCTGCTAGAGAGAGATCTACTGTGTTTGGTGGCAGGAAGAGAAAAAACAAAGAGCTACTGGACTCCTATGAATGAGTCACTGCATCAGAGGCCTAGAAGCAGATAGGCTATTCCTTAGCAATAAAGAAGTAAGACACAGTAATTTCCAATAGCAGTCTTTGGACGGATTTGCAGGTAGTTTTATATTTTATCCACAACAGGCACACCAACTTCAGCCTCCAGTTGCTGTTTCTGGTTAGCCAGTCAAGCTTCTATTTGAATCTCCTGTTGGACATTATCTCTGAGACACACCAGGGCTGAGAGAAGGGGGCCAGGCTTCTACCTTGCCAATGCAGCCAAGCCATCAGGCATCATCCTGCGGTGACAGCCAGGCGGAGAGGGAACTGTGCAAAAACTCATCCAAAGCACTATGTAGTCATCAGTCCACAGTGAGCTGCTTATGCCTCCATCCCAAGGCAGTAGTAGACCCAGCCAGTCCTGCATGATCCTCCCACATTGTCCTGTCCATTTTGTTCTTACATATGGGTAGTCTTGGCTGTCCATCCCCAGCCCAATCCCTTTTATACTTCCCAACAAGCCTGGAGGGGCTGGGATCTATAGGGAAAATGGAGCGGTGTGAATTAACTTGTCAGCCAAATCAACACCGCCAGCACAGCTAATTCCAGCTTCGCCTCAACAGGCAGCTGGATACTTCAAGTGCAAGAAAATTAATGTATACTGGGAAGCTCTGCAACCAGTCTTTGTTTGACATAAGAAATGCTCAGACCAAGAGGTTCATGCGTTGTGGGGAAAGGAGGCTTGGCATGAAACCATCCAGTGGGTACATTTTATGAGAAATCTCAAATTCAGAGCATGAAGGTGTTGAGCTGTTGCCAGCATCCAGCCAGGGTCCTCCAGGCAGCAAAAGGAAGTATGAGATGAAGAATGGATGCTTTTCTATGAACAGTAATGATAAATCCAGATGATTTTTTTGCTTACCTCAATGACTTAGATGGCCATTTTCTTCTGTTAGTTGCAACAGACATTTTCCCACTCCTTTGGTTGCTTACCAGTTGCTGCAATGGTGCATTTTGTAATTCTTACTGAGGCAAATTGGCATGATTATCCATGTTCTACAAAACAGCAACAAACACTGAAAGGAGCCCAAATTTCCATGAAAGCAAAGACCACCTCAGGGTCAGACAGGTGGCTCCGCTCCTGTGCAACAGGCCAGCACCAGAATGCCTCATTCAGTCCGTCCTGGCAAGAGTTCCCCTGTAATCTCTCCTTGGCCTTACGTCGCTACTAACTGGAAGACCAGTTTCCTTAGTGTGGGAACTAAGGAGAGCAACTACGACTCCTTAAGAAGTGCTGAAGTCCCTGGCCTTGTACAACATGTCTGCTGCTGCTTATATGTCACTGTTGTTCCTTTGGGGTACAGCTGTGGAATGCTTTATCCTTCTGTTGCTGGAGATTTACAGGGGGAAAAAAAGCACAGTCTGTGCTTACCGATGGGGATTGTCCTGTGAGCTGTGTGTTTCTAGAGCTGCAGACACTTGTGTTCCCATGACTGTGACTGTAAGTGTGTGCAGCTGACCAGTACAGCATCCCTGTTCTGGTGACCTTGGGTTCAGTCTAACCAATGAGCCAGCTAATAGGTTTGTGTTAACATAAGCAGAGGCAGTAGCAGTGGCAGTCAGAAGAACAGACATCAGAAATCAAAGCTGAGGAAAGGAATTAGGGGAAGCGAATTCATTCATATCCTCCTTGCAATGACACATGCTTTCCACTCACTTTTTTTAAATGACATTTTACCTGCTATTAGTTTACTGTGAGCATCTCTAGCACTGCCTTCCCTTCCCACTGCCAGTTCCCTGAAGAACAAAATTAAATTTAAGCTACTAAAGTTGGACCTTTCTGAAGTAAAAAGAATCTTTAAAAATGGATTTTTTTAAAGGTCATTTTGAACTTTATCTGAGCACACACGGAGAGGCAGACCATTCAGCTAAATAATGCCATCTGACCACCTCCTGTCACCATTACTAGGATAAGAACATCATTTATGTGAGGGAGAGAGCGGAAGGCTTTCCACTCATTCCTTTTATTCTCTTCTAATTTTTGGAGATTTTAATTCTGTTCATTTTTATGGCTACTTCTACACTTCTCATTTCCCTTAATAACCCATAGGAAAGGTCATGAACTTACATTGAAATGGGATATCCTAATTTTGACTCAAAACTGGACAGACTGAACTCCTTGCTCCAATGAGATCAAACTGCATTCTCCAGGGCTCTATCTGCTCCTCATCCTTAGCATATGTTGGCAGTCCCATGACAGGACAGTGTCAGAGCAGTCCATCCACCTCCTTGGGTCTCTTCCCCTCTTCCAGTAATCCAGCTTTATGCATTAAATAAAATACAACATAACCTATTACATTTTAATAGCTTATATTAACCTCAGGTGGTGAAACATTGGAACAGGTTGCCCAGAGAGGTGGTAGATGCCCCATCCCTGGAAACACTCAAAGTCAGGTTGCACAGGGCTCTGAGCAAGTGATCTAGCTGAAGAACCTAGAAAATTCTATGATTCTATGATTCTATGTCCCTGCTCATTGCAGGGGAGGTTGGATCTGATGGCTTTTAAAGGTCCCTTCCAACCCAAACTATTCTATGATTCTATTCTATTATCATGTATCTAAGCACATGCTTAACTTCAAGCACAAGAACAATCTAGTCGACCTCATGAGCTTCTTTTGTAGGTTTATGCTTCACTGTCATACGCATAGTCTGTGAGACCAAAACCCCGCTCCAGAGGAAGTTCAGGGACATAAACTATTTATTCCAGCATAGTTCCTATCCACCAGGGAAACCTTCACCGCTGATCTGAAACATCTAGAATTAATTAACTTAACATTATCTTCAACGCTATCTTAACAGCAAAGGCTGGCATGGGGAGATGGCTTTGCATTGCGAAGCTCCAGTCTGAGCAAACAGGGCCTCTTAAAACCATGGAGTCTGTTTCCAGATGCATCAGATCCACCTTCCTGCCGTCAGCCAAAGGTAAAGGGGGCTACACCCAGCTTTCTGTGCAATGAGCCATGTGGCAGAGCTCAGTGCTGTGAAAACACTGCAAGTTATTTACTGTATCCAGTTCTCTCCAATCATGCCTTAATCAAGGCCATATTTATTGAAGAGACACTTAAAAATGCTTTGTGTGGAGGGGGATTTTCCTCAAACGAAATTTCAGCACTCCACCTCTTCCTGCAATGGCATCCATGTCCCACTTCACAGCTGCCCGGTCTCCTTGAACAAGCTTCCCTTTAACAATGTTCAAATATTTAATTTGCCAAGTGCTGTGGGAATCCCAAAGGTTTGGAAGAACTATCTATTATAAATGACAAAACACGACATTATTATAGGTAGCCTGCCTACTCGATGTCATCTGTGTTCTACGCTGCTCCTTTAATGAGGCTGTCTTTCAGATCCTGTACATAATAGAAAAAGATCCTGATGCTAGCACTTCCCAGGTACTCTAAAATTAAAACAGCCAAGTCCTTACAGCATAAAAAAGACTGCTTTCTAAACCCTAGAACCTTCATGTTCAGTGGAAGTGCTTTTAATATTCTGTTATTTAGTTGTACAGGCATTCAGAAGGAGGCTACTCCCAGCCACCCAGTGCAATTCGGTTAATGTTCCCCTGAAACCTAACAACACAGTGCCCTCTGCTGCATTTTTCTCTGACATATTAAAAGGAGAAAAAAACCACAACCCTGCCGTGCTTTGCAGCCTATCCTCTGGCTCAAATTGAGATAAGCAGATGGTTTGTTAGTACTTATCAATGACTCAGTAACATCCAAGGTACTACATAAAACACTTTAGCCGGAGAGAAGTCAAAATAACAAAATGGATTCCTTATGAGGGAGAGCAAAAGCAATTGAAAAATCAAGTAGGGAGTGCAGAAGTGCTAGCAGCTCCACGCCTTAGCCCAGCTGTCCTTCCTCTTCAAGTGGAGCTCCAAAGCCAATTATTTAAGTTAGTTGCTACAGTCTTATTGCTTTGTCCCTTCCACCACCCTCAGCCACATCCACCTCATCCTCCTGTGACAAAACACTTATAAGAATTATGTGAACAAAACCAAGGACATGCAAGATGGGGAAGACCAAACACCACACCATTTGCGCAGTCCTGATGCTGGGTAATCTACATCAAAGGAGCTGGCTGCAAGCAGCACCACCTCAGGAGAGAAGTCATTTCTGCCATCCTACTCTTGATTTTGATGGCACTGCTAGTTGTTGACATTCCTGGGGACACATATCTTTGTGGATTACTGCAGAAGAGAAGGACAAAAACAAGGCAGCCTTGGGAAACCTCAAGGCCAATGCCAGCACTTCAGCAATTCTTACTTTGAGCTACTGTCACTTTGGGCTCAGTTAATTAAAATCAATAAATGCATTTGCTTTGATTTGGATTTTAGGCCTTCACTGAACAGTACTAAGGCTTTATTTCACAGATTCACCAATGATAAAGTCAATAATTTAAAATTAGCTAGACATACTGTGAATATTGTCTTGGCAATGCAAGGTACCTCTGAACACAGGGACTCCAGGGAGTGCACAGGCATTAGTATTTTAAGGCAGCACCCTGCTGCTGCTGTGGCTGAAGAACAAAAGCATTTCAGACACTCCAAAAGACTATGTTCAGACCAAATCAAACACCAGTGATTGAGAATGTTCCATTCTGGTTTCTGGGTTAACCTTCTAGAATAATAGGAACCACCTCCAAACTGAATCAAGAATCAATCAGATCATAATCTTTAAATACCCAACTGTTGAGTCTTGCTATGAAAGCATACAAAATTAATTGGCTCTAAAATTTTGCCATTAAAAAATGTTTAGTTCTTTGCATAGTTGGCCTGATAGTTGAGACTGTCAGACCCATGATTCCAAGCCACTGTTTGCAACAGAAGCTGAAAAAGAAGGCAGAGTTTCTACCCCCACCTCTGTGTTATGCAAAACCCAAAAGTTGAGAGAAGTGTCTTAAAATGCTGAGATTTGACAAGAGTCTGGATTTGTGTCTAGGTTATGCTGTTATCCAGCAAGGCCATGATACCTATTCCAGCACAAATATGGGTTTATTCGATCCTTCCCTGAAATTTGAGCTTTGTCCACCTCTAAACTTTTAGAAAACGCAGGTCTGCTACGTCTTCTCCTTTCCACAATACCTTCCCTTGTGCTTCCTGCATTTTCCTGGGCCCCAGCCAGGCCTGGAAGCACCAAATAACCACAAGAAAGATTGCTCTTTGAGATCACCACCCAGGAGCAGGAAATATTATAAGCCTCTTGGGCGGGCCTGTTTTTACTGAAGGAACCACCCTACTTAGCAGGCGTGAAACCTTGAATGGATCCAGAAATTCTGCCAACAGCTTATCCTCGTCAGCATCAGCCACTGGTAAGAATCAACTCACTCCACTGAAGCAGTGAAAATCCTAAAAGGATGGCTCCTTTTGACATATGCAGTTAGCAACGCTACTCTGATCAGCAGAGAGCACAGTATGCGTGAACCGTAAGGCACAAAGGGCAGAGCTCTCAACTCGAAGGATACAAAGATGTCCAGCCTGCTTGTCTGCAGTGTGGAAGTCAAAACTGAGAGGGCAACTACAAACTGGGTGGGAATCTGGATGCACAGAAAGATCCCCTCTCTGATGCAGCTACTCCAAGGGTGAAAAACTGGGAGAATCCCTGCTCTGTTCAGCACAATATTTAATTACCTAAAGGAAAAACCATGTAAATAGACTATAAGAGACACACTTGATAATAAATCTATGACAAAAGGCAATGTAGAAATCTGTGCTTTTGAATATATTACCTGACCTCCCTGCTGAGCCTTCCTGTGCAGCTACAGGATAAAATAAATTGGTCTAGCTAAAGAAACTGTAGGAAACATTTGAATATTCCCTGTTCTGAAATATTAACCTGTGATGCTTCTGACTACCTCTCTCTCAAGTAGAGAACAGCACAGTCACAGTGGACAGATCAAGACACTAGGAATTTCACTGAAAGTGAGGAATGCAAAGGGGAGTAGACCCCAGGCCAAGACTCCTGCATTGCAAGTGCCAAAGAGTTGTCTTCCTAAAGCTGACTAGAATTTATATAAAAAAAAAATCTTCATTAAAATACTCCCCTGGGAAATGTGCAGCATATGACTACTTAAAGGAACTGGTTTTGCTTAGAAATACAGCCAAGTTCCCGTATTTCTAAAAGATCAAAGACTTTTTTATTCTTTATCTCTACATTTCTTTTCTTTTCCTTTTTCTTTTAAAAAGCCCTCATAAGAAACTTAGGATGGAAAGGTGACTTCAGTGCACAGAAGGCAGACACCTTGCCATTTGTTAAAGCAGACAAATAAAGGGCTCATCCTGTACAGTAGCTGAGCACCAGCAGTTTCTGTCAGCTCTAGAAAAGCTTCTGGCTTGCAGCACTTAGCAAAACTGAACTGTATAGACCATTATTCTGCAGGTTTACATCCAGCCCGAGTCTCTCTGATTTCATTAAAGCTTCACCTGGGCAAAGGGAGACCCTGGTCCGCACAAATCCTTGGAGCCTGACAGCCCCGTTGCTTTCCCTCTTGCTGCAGCCACCTGAGGAAGAAGACCTGGCACTCTTTTTACTGCTGTTTATTGTAAAATACATAGAACATCATCAACAAACCTTGTGCCCTGCATCTATGGGGGGAGACGCTCCCTGAGTCTAAGTGCTGGCAATCTAATTATGATGCATTCAGAAAACCTCATGCTTACCTTAACACTTTATAACAATTACATTAATAAAAATTAAACATTGTTCAAGGGACACTAACCATACTCTTCAGACTGAAAGTGTGATGGGTAAGATTAGATGAGACTCATTCAGAGACTCCCAGGAGTCTGAAACAGAGGACCACCAACATCACGTCTACAGAAAAGCAGATATACAGCCATCTCTCATTCGCAGGCACAAGCTAGCAGATGGTTTGTGAAACCAGGAAAGCGAATGTAAAGCACACATTCTGTCTTTTATGACTTCACAAGCATGAGTTTTGCATGGAAAAAATACATGTGTACATCATTAACAGATGCAGGTCCTAACTCTTCCACTTTGATTATTTCTTTTTAACTGCCTTGTTTCTGATGCCCTTTAAAAAGGAGCACAACGGCTTCTTACTATTTATTCAAGATCTTGAAGAAAAATTATTCCTGGTGGGTCTTGAGCTCCCCCCATTGACTTCTCAATAGCAGCTACCATCGAGGCCTCATTTTAATGCTCCGCCACTGTCCAGACAAGCTTTTCTGGGTGGGATGTTGAATCTTTACAACAATGAAGATGTGATTGCCCTCTGCTGTGTGTATGCTCACTGTATTTTAGCACTACCACTGCTAACAGAAGTTATTGATATGCCCAGTCCTTCCTGGAGAGTGCTGCTATTCAGCTGAAGAGCTTATTTTCCTCTTTCTTCAGTGAAGGAAGAATAATCATTTCTCCCTAAGCTCTTCCCCCTCCCTCCCTGGCCAAAGTCTCTTATGATCTGAAAGACTCTCCCAGTCTCGGACTTGGAGCACAGGGTTATTACACGCTCTGTATTATGTGCACCATCAGCACTCCAACGAGCTGATGATAATATACTTAACAGTGCCAAAATATGTGAATGTGCCAGGCTTTTGACATCATTTGCCACGAGCACTAATCCATAAACTCTGAGCTGCAGGCCGTCTCCATGTCACCCCAATGACTGGCTATCAAATCAGGTTTTCAACAGCCTCCAGCATGGCTCATTCTCCATTAAGTCTCCATTGTTGACAAAGGGTGTAACCATGCTCATGGCTAAGGACTTTGGTTGTCTCCTGGATTATGACTGATTTCTACTGTAATTCAAGAACAGACAGTTGTTATTTTTTCTGAAGAAACAACTGGCCTCTCTTTTCTTTCTTCTACCCATGAAATGCTTGTGGCTTTGGGGAGATCTGGAGCTCCTTCTCCAAAACAGAAAACGCAGTTTTAAAATGCAGCACAGGGTAAGTTCCCAGAAGGTCAGGGAAAGCACTGGAATAATGTGAGAAAGAGTTAGGCCACAGTTTAGGGCTTTTTTCACCTACTTGATCTGTAAGACACGTTGTCTACTCTCTCAATGCTGTGTTACAGCATTCTGGATATATAAAAGAGGCAGCAACCTTAATGCGGAAAAGTAACAGAAGATTGGTGAGCAGGACTGTAAACATGCTCAAGTGACTCGCATGTGGGGTGCTGGAAAACACATATATCACACTAATTGTTGTTTAGTTTTGTGTGCTCTACAACTAGAACATCTGCACTTAGATAACGTAGGCCTGGGATGGACTCAGGGGCACCTTATCGAACATGCCCAAGATTCCTGCCCTGCTGTTGAAGAGATCAAAGCACAGCGGAAAACTCTGCCTGCCTGAACCCTTGAAATACAGGCCAGAACAGCAAGTGTGAGCTCTCACTCTCTCACTCCCTTGCTAACAAGGACTCTCTTGCTAATAAGAACTGTCTCTCGCTCCGTGGAGCCTGTGTTCCCTCCTTGCCTGCCTCTGCCCAGGTGCTGCTTTGGAGGTTCCTCGATCCATGAGGTATTAAATTTGTTCTTTGCCTTTAATCTGTGCTTTTGTGGTTGTTCCTGCATCCTGCCTGCATCCGCTCACACACTTAGGAATACCATTTCATAGACAGATCTGAATGGAATATAAAGCTGGGAATGTGTCGTGCTATTTCCTGTGCTGTGACACGAGGACTGAGTCACGGAACAAAGAGATCTCTCTGGGAGGGAGCTCTCTGGCTATTCGTCACTGTTAAATTGACTCCATTCAGTAGCTTCACAGCTCACAGCGATTGGAACACACCTGAGGAATGGGGGCGAGCCCAGGTGACACACAAATTAGATATTAGATGAAAGGATGGTTAAAGACTTTCACATTGCTGTGTTTAGAACTGTTCCCTGGTTCTTTTCTACCAGTCATTTGCTCCTTCCTCCAAGTATCTTCTTGCAGACAACTTCATTTAGAAATGTTTACAACATCTGCTGTCTGTGTGAATTTGTCTTTTGGAGACTTTTTTATGGCAGAGACTGTCTTACTCCACGTTTTTCAGAATGGTGTGTAGCTTTATATTTTTAAATATAGGATCAGATATTTATTGTGGTAAGACCTCTCTAGTTCTGTGCAAGAGCTGTGGAAATGATACATATTCTATTCTGTTCTGTTCTATTCTATTCTATTCTATTCTATTCATAAACCTCCCCTACCAGTTTCTACCTCAATGCCTTCCCACAGCACATTATGCTACACCATTAAGAACTACTTTATGTGTTTTGTTTTTTACTAATCCTCAGATTTAGGTGAGTAATGCATAGGAGAAGAGTGTCTTAATAAGACCAGTTGATTTTACTCTGTTTATATTAGAGAAAGTAGACCAAGGCCTTTCATGTGGAAGGTGGAGAAGCTTACTATCATCCTATAAGCTCTTTGTATAGCTGCTGAGTGGCCTGCAGGGAGCCACAGTTCAAGCATACTTAAACCTTTATTAAACAAGTCTTTCACAATACTATGTTTAAAACAGTTTGCTGTTTCTTTCCACAAGCCACTTGCCCCTTCCTCAGAATCTCTTCTTGCAAACCACTTTATTCAGAAATGTTTACAATGCTTCTGCTGTTTCAAATATTTTGACATAGGCTCCCATTGAGAGGAATGGTTGCTCAAAGAGCTCTAGTCAACCCCTTAGGTCTACCCCCAAATACAGCTGATGAGTAAGATCTTGAGAGCTGAATAGGATCTGTTATTCTAAGGAAGAAAAAATCCCACAGAACGGAAGACAGATTCAGGACGAATACTGTTAACAATAATCAGAGCTACTATAAGCTATTGAGGTGCATGGGCAGGATACTTACGTGGTGGTCCCTTCTCTAGAACTGAGCAGTTGTCTTCCCTCTTCTTTCTCTAGAGTTCAATCCTTTCCTTTCCTCTCAACCACCAACAGCAACTGCCAACATGGCAAAACCTTGCCTCCCTGTTCTTTCCTCCATTCCAGCTTTGAGAAAAGCAAAGCTAAGCAAGATACTGCCATTATAGTTCTTCCAGACCACCCATTTGTGTTCTGAGTTGACATCATCCCCCTTCTCCATTCTACATAGAATCATAGAATGGTTTGGGTTGGAAAGGCCATCTAGTCCACCTCGCCCCTGCAATAGTCAGGAACATCTCTAACTAGATCAGGTTTCTCAGAGCCCCGTCCAACCTGACCTTGAATGTTTCCAGGGATGAGGCACCTACCACCTCTCTGGGCAACCTACTCCAGTGATTCACCACCCGCATTGTAAAAAAGTTCTTCCTTATATCTAGTCTGAATCTACCCTCCTTTAGTTTAAAACCATTACCTCATTCTTGCTCTATCTAAGGTAACAGTGGTAATAATAACGAACAGCAGAGTGAGCAGGGAAAAAAAAAACCTCAAGTGACATAATTTGCATTGGACATTTATTCCTCACGGGATTTGGCACATTGCCATCAGTGTGGAGCGTTTCAACAGAAAAAAGCTATTTTGAATATTTATCACATTCTCTGACCTTTCTGGAGCTGATGGATGCCAAGTTCAATATGAAAACCCACCAACCTTCAGACAGTCACACAAACCCTTGAGCTTGTAATATTAATTGCTGTAAGAATAATAAGGGTAATGAAGTTTTTCATCAGGTAAAAGGAGCCTGAGGAGGGAGAACAATTAGCCAAAGCTAGAAACCAAACAAGCAGTTTTGGCTGGACTAAGAACAAAGTGCAGTGGATAGTTCTGGCCCCTGTGTGTTATGTCAAACCTTAGTAGCTGCAAGTACCGTATCTGCCTTCCTACATGCTGATATGGAAATAAGAGGCTGCAAATCTTAGATGTGGGTTTCTCTGTGGGGAATGAAGAAACACTTAGTCTAGAACTCTTTCACTGCCAACACTGAAATAAATGTAATATACATTTTTTTTCAATCTCACTGGGCAGTGAACACCACAGATACATGTGATCAAAAAGGAATTAAGCAAGTTAATTCAGTTGTCTCCCACCAGGCCCATTTTCATCAGCAGTGGCGTTACAGCTTTATATGTGATTATTTTTAGCATCAGTAAATAGCAGTAGGGCTGGTCTGTGGCAGGCGTGGGAGGGAGCACTGGACTTTATTAGCTGCTTTACTATAAACTTCCTAGTGAACCTTACTAAATTCTTCTGTCTCTGTGCTTTCCTCAGCTACGGACAGCAATTCCTGCCACTCAGAAGCTTGCAGGGTTCGACTTTGTAACATTAGTGAAGCTCTTAGATGTTAAACCAGGGTTTATGATTGTTTACAGAAAGCTGTTGCTGCAATTGGTAAACACTGGCTTGCCCTGCAGGGAGATGACCAGGTTCTTGGGCATCGGCACGCAGCTTGCCGTTCCCCAGCCAAAAAACCACCAAAGCAGTCAGACGGCTGAGAGAAAAGGAAAGGATTGAACGCTAGAGAAAAAAGTAGGAAGACAACTGCTCAGTTCTAGAGAGGAAGGGACCACCACATTAGCATCCTGGAAACAGTGGGAAAAGCCTGTGTCAGGGCACAGAGCAGGAGGAACACTGTCAGCTCTTTCCACTGTTCAGGCCAGGACAATGTCCCCTTCCACCTTTCAGTCCTGACATATGCTCTAATTCTTAGGAAGAGACTAATCAACCTAACCAGAGATGTGTGCAATGATAAGCAGTACCAGATGCTTCGGCATGCCATTCCTTTAACCCTGTAACGCATAAGGGAGCTTTTTTCTACTGTCTTGGCTAACGTGTTCTCAAGCCATAATTCATTTTATTATAGAAGCTCCACCTGTACCCCTGTTCTCCTCCCCGTGCACAGGCCACCCAAGCAGCAGATGAAAGCAGATGGGAGGAACCTGTTCTCCCCTGTAGAAGGCAGCTTCACCCCCCCCAAGACTTTGCCCTAACATCTAAGGCACCCAGGGGCACAAAACCGGCGCCCCCAGCCCCCGCTGCGGCTATTTGTTCCGCACCGTGACACGGGGCTATGGCCGCCACCACGAGGCCGAACGGCCGGTGAGGGGTGTACGGGAGGAAGGCCAGCGACCCCTGGGCCAGCCCCAGCTCCCATATGTCCCTTCCAGTCGCTCCCCGGCCTCTGGAGGTGCCGCGGGACCCGCAGCCCGCTGCAGAAGAGACGGCGACGGCCCCAATACAAGGCACGGCCCTTCGGCCCCGCTGTCGCCTGGGCGGCGTACCGCCCACAGCGCATGCGCCCCCTCCCCTCCCGCCTCTTGGGTTGTTCCACACCTCCTCTCAGAGGGGAAGGGCGTCTTAAAAAACCGCAACTTTATCCCTCCATACATCACCTCTTGGTAAATTGTGACGCCTCTACAAGCGATTTAAAGGTGCCTTTTATGGCTTTACAATGAGTGATAGTGCGTGTGGATGAAAGAAGGGGGGGGAAGCGCTCTTTGATATTTTCTCCCCCCCCCCCCCTGCGGATAGGTCGGTCCGGCTGCCCGCTCCGGAAGGGGCGGGGGGAAGGCTGAGGGTCAGTCAGGGCGTCGGGCGCGCGCCGTCGCTGTCGGGTGAGTCGGGCGCGTGCCGGTCGGTCGCATCCCGCCTCAGCCCAGCCCAGCCATGCCGCCGCCGGGCCAGACCCAGCTCCCGGACTGGGATGGCCTCAAGCTCCGCGTCCGGACCCTTATCGCCTCCCACCGCGTCATGATCTTCAGCAAGAGCTACTGCCCTTACTGCAATAAGGTGAGGCGGCGGTGGCGGCGGGATTCAGCCTCCGGCGGCCTCCCCCCGCCCGCCCTCCCCGCGGCCCGGCAGCTGCCGGAGCGGGGCCTCTCGGAGCCGCTTCCCGCTCTTTGCCGGCGGGGAGGAGGGAGGCCTGGCGCGGCCCACTTGTGAGGCCAGAGGCATCCCCTGAGGGCTCGCGGCGCTAGGGGCCCGCCCCGGGCGGGGGAAGCGGGTTGGAAAGCGAACACTGCGGGGATGGTGCTCCTTGTGACGGCCCCCTCGGGATTTCGATGGTACGGGAGTATTGCGGTGTCCGTCCCACTTCAGTTAAGCACCAGGTGCCGCCCCTTGGAAACCCCCTCACCAAGCCTGAAGCAAAGCAGAGATCCAAAGGAGCGTCCCTTTGTAGGTTTTTCCCTTAGCCATGCGAGTGAAGGGGCAGATGAACGCGTGGGAAGTCCCACATGGCGTTTCCTCAGCTAAGCACTTTTTGTACCTGTTACTTGAAGGTCAGGGTGCAGATTGTGCTGCTTTCTTACTGAAAATTTGAGCATCACGTTAGTGTTCAAGTTGTATAAAATTGTATCCCTGGAAAGAAAGCGAAGTTTTTTGCTGGTTTTGAAACTTGAGGTAGGAGGTTTACCTATAGCAAGGGTGTAAGTTTTAAATGCTGGCCTTGATATGTGTTTAAAAAAAATAAATCAACAAACACTATTGATTAATTGCGAAGTTCAGTAAAAAATATTTTTCTAGCCCTGGTTATGCGTCAATATCACAGGGCACGTGTAACTGTTGAGCCAGAGTCATTAAAGAAAAACAGGATCTTCATTAGAATTTTATGATACCAACACACTGTAGTCATAGCCCATATAGAATCTGGATGTTTGTAGGCAGCGTGGTTCTCAGATGTTTACAAAGAGCATGTTACGAAGTATCTTTTAAACCTCATGATATTGTATTTGATGTGGCCATGGTGGAAAAACATAATTGAAACTGTGGGATTGAGTCCTGTTGTTCTTCAATGAAATTGACAATCAGGAAAACACTCAGAAGCTATGCTCCCATGTGTAGGCTAGGTTTAGTTCCAGCAGCCCTTGTGAGGGAGGAGATACTGTGACCATGTTGTAGAAAACTTAAATTAATATATCATCTTTTACTTGCAACTTAATTGAGGTTTTGTGAAAGGAAGCTTCTGTGTATGACAGGGTAGGCAAAACCAACACCTTCTCTCCAACAATATTTTGGCAGAAAGACAGTGTAGCATAGTAGGCAGCTCAAATACTTCTAAAATTTGCTTACTTACAAACTTAACCAATTGAAGTTTTAGCAAATGAAGTAATGATAGGGTGAGAGTCTTGCTCAAGTCTAGCCCAGTTGACAAAAATGGTGTCTTCTGTTGAGGAGAAATCCTTTTTTTTGATAATTTCAGTGCTGTCCATTGAGAAATAGTTAGTTGTGCCTGTCTCTGTTGCTTTGTGTGCTTTTAGTGATCATGATTGAGTGATCAAGTGTTGATATATATGGCACTCAGTCCAGCATTTTTGAGATCATACGAGGGATTAGTAACTTTCTAAGCTTTACAGCCTTTTTCTTCATCTGTTGCTGGTATTACGGTGGGCCTAGACTAGCACAAGGAACTTCAGTGAAAAATAGATTTGACTGTAGTCCAGTAATTAAAGTCTAGTTTAATGGTCTTTCCTGCACTTGTTCAGGGTTTCTCCATTAGGCAGGATTACTTGTTTCAAGGAAACAATCAGATATGAGGAATGTTCTCTTTATTGTCTTGAGAAGGAAAGAATGAATATAGAGGAGGACCCTCTCTCATTGCCCTTCCTCAGAGGGAGAGTTGAAAGACCCTTTATGAATCTTTGTGAAGGAACAGGTGACAAACTGGAGGAGGCTGGGAGGAAGAGGCGATTGCTCTAGCAGGCAGATTTGCTTGGTTTGCTTTCCTGGTTAGAACAGGAGAGAAGGCTAATATGATGAACTAAACATGTAGAGAGGCATATATTGCAAAGGGACAATTGGAGGAAGACAACTTATGAGAGAAGGAAGCCACACATAAGAAAGACATCAAGTAATAAAACAGAAGTATCTGCAACATTCTATTAACAGTTCCTCCCACCGAAGACTTAAAAAAATAGTGGAAGGAGTGGGAGAACAATGGATAGTGCAGCATTCTTGCTAGCTGATCTAGTCTGTAGAATTAATGAAGTGGATGTAATTTGAAAGTGTAGTTACAGTTTGGGTACTTGGCCTGTAATCACATAGTTTTGAGTTTTTAAAGACAGATGGATATGAGTAGTGTCTGTCTTTTACTGTGGATGGTCGTTAGCAATGTGCTTTTGGTAGAATTAATTGAAAAACTGTTGACGTATAGCACTAGTGCAGAGAACACTCATGCTCTAGAAGGACCTAATTTGAGGGGTGGGAAGAATTCTTTATTTCAAATGGATGTAGCCATGTTGGAAGAAAATTAAGATTGTGCTTTCCTTTAGAAAAGCACTGCAAATAAATTCTCTAAATTAATTAAGTAGTTGATTCTGTTCAGTTTAGCTAGTAGCATGAGTAGGCAATTGTGCAGTTCTTTTTCTGCAAATGCAATTTATTTTTCAATTGCTTTAGCAAGGCACTAGTGGAGAGAGGGTGGTGTTAGAGTGACTTCCTTGTCATAACTTAACTTGACTGTTATTTAATATCTTACCACCCTGAAAAGATTAATATTAAGATAGACATACATAAAGAAAACATAGTTCTTTAGCATGAAAAATTGCCGAGTCTGAACACTGTGATTTGTTGAAACTATTTTAAGAGCAACAACTGTGACTGCATAGAAGTTGCCAGTTATTTTATCTATAGGTTGTGCTATTACTGATTATGTTCTGTATCCACAGGGGTTTCTGGTCAATTCAGTTGTAACTATTATAGAGTGTTAGCTTACATGTGAAACAGCAGACTTAGGACATACCATTATTACTTTACTGTATGAAGTTTATTTCAAACCTGCTTAGCTACTCTAGTGACAGAAAGCATCTCCAGGAAGAGTTTTTGAAGTGTTAGACCAAATTCTCAGTTTCAGAGAACTTATCTACTGTTTAATAATATCTGGAAATTTTTCTAGTTTCTCTCTCCATTGGTGAAAACTGGAAGGGTCTAGTAGGTAAGTGAGGCCATTGCATTGGTCAGAAAGGAAGTAGAAGGCTGTATCAGTGACCATGCAACCTAGTATTCCATCCTAGACACTGTTGGAGGAATTACATTTTTAGGACTGGGAAATTTCCAGTATGCTGCTGAAGCTTCCAGTACTGTGTGGCTCAGAAATTTCTTGACCTGAGTCCGTATTGGTTGTAATGAGTTAAAAGTTTTCAGTGGATCTTTAATTAGTTGGTCTAACAGCTCTTTGGATCTCATTTTAACTTTGGCTTTTACAATGTCAGGTGGCAGTAAGTTCTCCAGTTTATGTATTGTATGGAGATTTATTTTTCATTTCAAAACTATTTTCTGGTAAATGCAATTGTTGCTGTTCCAGTGAGTATTTCTGAGAAATCATTTCCTGTTCACCTTATCTAGATATTACTCATGATTAGTGTATGTTATCTTTCTACTCCTCCTAATCATTTTTTTTTTCCAAACTGAAACAGTCTATTATCTCTTGCCTATTGAAGATTTTGTAACACTGATCATATAGTTGTTACCTTTCTTTCTTTCTGTTTCATTAGCACAACACAAGTATGATCTATTCATAAGTAGAAGTGCTACTTCTAATTAGGATGCTGACATTTGTCTGATATTTTTTCCCTCTGCTGCATATATTCAGTAGAGAATAAAAGTTGCCTAAATGCATTGTTTTAAATCTATCCTTTCTTGAGTGTAATCCTTTCTTGTTCTACTAATGTTTTATGTCCTGTCATCCCCCCTGCCAGCTGCCGTTGCAATGCTTTAGCATTTTTTTTTTTTTTAAAAAGAGCACTAATGAAAACTTGCAAGTTTTCCTCTTACTCTGCTGCTTTGCTGTGAACTGTAACAGCAGCCAAGTAGCTAATTTTGTGACTTCCGTCTAGATTCTGAGCTTACCGCTTCATAGTAGCAATCCCTTTAAGCTTTGCTTTTAGATCTTTCAGGGCATTCAGCTTGGCCCTTTGTAGAGCCGGGAGGTCTAGAACAGCGCCACTGTCGTTTCCCTTTCATTCAGTCCATAGCCATAGCCATAGTCATTCCAGTAAGCAAGCCTGGAAGGTAATGGTGAGTTTAGTGCAAAAATTTTTAGGGCCACCTAGGTAGCTAGAGGACTGGAGCACAGGATGTGTGAAGAATGAGCTCAGTTGGTTTAACCTTGCAAAGGCTAAGGAGGGATTTTAGTTTTGCCTTCAGCTACCAAGTGGGAAGACAACCAGACTCCAACAAGAGATACTCTAGTGAGATAAAAAATAAGTTCTTTGCTGTGAGGGTGGTCAAACATTGGAACAGCCCAGGGAGGTTATGGTATCTCCATACTTGTAGAAATTCAGAACTAGAGTGGACAGTGCTGGAGCAACTTGATCCTTGTGATGGAGCAACATTTGGCCCTGCTTTGAGCAGGTGGGTGGATCAGATGATCTCCAAAGGTCCCTCACAACTTAAATAATTCTGTAATAGTAGAACTAATGTAATCAGTTATACAAACAGAG
The DNA here is from genome assembly GCA_028565335.1 of Limnodromus scolopaceus. Taxonomy (NCBI): domain Eukaryota; kingdom Metazoa; phylum Chordata; class Aves; order Charadriiformes; family Scolopacidae; genus Limnodromus; species Limnodromus scolopaceus. Next base: position 4,304,026 of record JAOXNO010000003.1, read on the forward strand.
TTTATTCTTGTATATTATTATTTAGACCTTGTAACAGCCTTTCAATATCTGAAGGGAGCCTATAGGAGAGCCGGAGAGGGACTCTTTGTCAGGAAGTGCAGTAAAAGGACAAGGGGCAATGGTTTTAAATTGAAAGAGGGGAGATTTAGATTAGACACCAGAAAGAAATTCTTTACTGTGAGGGTGGTGAGACCCTGGAACAGGTTGCCC
>JAOXNO010000003.1:4304335-4337219 GCA_028565335.1 Limnodromus scolopaceus
TCTATGATTCTATGATTCTATGATTCTATGATTCTATGATTCTATGATTCTATGATTCTATGATTCTATGATTCTGTATACACAGTGGGAGGAAAGGCTGAAAGAGGCAGGTTTGCTCAACCTTGGGAAAAAAAGGCTTAGTGGAGACCTTATCACTGTCTTCCAGTATTTAAAGGGTGGCTGCAAAGAAGGTGGAAACTCCCTTTCTAGAAGGAGTCACATGGAAAAGACAGGGGTAATCAGTACAAGTTACTCCTGGGGAGGTTGCGATTGGACACGAGGAAAATTTTTCACAACGAGAACACTCAGCCATTGGAATAATCTGAGGGAAGTGGTGGATTCCCTGTCATTGGACACTTTTAAGATTCAGCTGGACAGGGTGCTGGGCCATCTCGTCTAGACCATGCTTTTGCTGAGAAATGTTGGATCAGATGATCCTTGAGGTCCCTTCCAACCTGCTACTTTGTGATGTGATAAGAAACAGACCATGTAGTTGGTACAGATTACAAAAGCTTTATGTTTTTCTGCATAAAGATGAAACTCCAGTAGAAAGCGCTGGAATACTTGGCTTTTGGCACAGTAACAGCATGGATCACAGCAACAATAAAAACGTTTTATTCATCATATGTTTGACATCTGTAAGCTTATTAGATGTGACTCAACTTACTCTTCGTGAAGTGCTGTCAATAAATTTGAGGTTCGTCACAAAGCTGGTTGTAAAAGATTTCTTCTGAATTGGCAGGAACTTAGTGTGCTTCATTGTTCAGACTCCATGCTGGCAAGGGGATCCATCACACAGACATTTAGTGCTTTTTGCTAGAGCTGTTTTCACATCAAGACAGTTATGATTAAAAGCAGATATTTTACCCATTGCCTTACAATATCTATTTGCATGACTAAGTTTACAAATTGTATTTCAAAGGAGTAAATACTGACAGATGTAAGACTACCTCCTGTGCTGTGAGGTATGTTGTCGTCCAATTGGAAGGACAGTTCACAATATCAGTACTGCCAGTTTTTCAAATAGGTGTTGCTATTAAAAAAAAAAAAAAACTCAGTTCTAAAATGCTACCTGATTTGAATTTGGTAACGGTACACTCTGTCCAGCCAGAACTGAAATTAGAAAACACACCCAAAACTTTGTCCAGGCTGTGGAGAATTTAGAGTGTGATATTTTTTATTTTTTTTTTTAATTTTTAAGCCTAGGCTTGTAGATAGACTTCTTTTTTTGTCTCCTCCTCAATCCCCCTTTTAAATTTATTGCTGACTTCTGGATGCGTGAACATTTCCAGGACATGTTCCAGTGATACTGTATCTGAGTTTATTCATGGCAGTACAGGAGAAAAGCAGCCTTTTAATGACCAAGCATCTTTAGATTGCTTCTCCTGCTTAATGGAGAAGAATAGCAATTTAAAACATTAAAAAATGTAACTGTTACATTCTGGTATTAAATCTCATGATAATTCACAAGCAAGATAAGACTGGTGTAGTAAAACAATGGCAAACAAGTTGGAACCACTCCTGCCTGATTCTGGAGGCTGAGGCAGATGCTGTTAAACAGCAAACCAGAAATGAGAGCCGGAAAAAAAATTTCAGGAAATTGTCTAGTCTTGTCCCCTGGCTCAGGGTAGGAGAAGTGATAGTTCAAACACTTTTGAAATGTACTTTGAGGCCACTTACTGATAAAGATTATCATTTACCTAGGTGATGTGTTCCATGTGTTGCTATTAGGAAACGCTTTTCCTAAAGTCCATTCTCAATTGTTCGATGCGATTCAAGACCTTTACTACTTATTCCATCCATTACCACTTCTCTTCTTCCTTGAGGTAGTCAATTATTTAAACATGGTTATTTCTTTCCCCATATTTTCTTTGTTAAACCCAACGCATTGACTCCTTAAGGTAATTGTGCTCTGCTTGTTCTAAAACTTTTCTGAAGTACAGCAACCAAAACAAAGGCAGTGCTGGGAGGCACGAGCTGTCCTAGTGCCGGTGCTGAGTGCACTGGAGAGTATTACACTGTTTTGCTTTGCATATTATACTCTATTCCCTTTTTTCTTTTTTTCCTTAGTACTATCAAGGAATCTGGCTGCTACTTTGTCTCTCTTCTTGATGTTTTCCCATATGGCAGTTATTCTCATGGCTTTTGATATCTCACAGGGATGGATAAGTCTGCAGCTAAGCAAATTGTATATAGAAACTTTTTCTTCAGGTAATGAAACTTGTATTGGAAGATTGCTGTGATGTGGAATGCTTAATCTGAATGCTATTAAATAGCCTGGCTTTAAGTGAGGAACATGCAAGACATGGAAGTAATGCCAAACTTTACCAAAGGCATATAGAGCTGCGCCCTCAAAGCATAACAACTGAGACTTAAATGTTACCTGTGTGTGTCCAATAACCAAGTTTTACCCTGAGCTGTGTATCAGATCTTGTGAAAGCTTTGCACTGCGTTGTCTGTTTCTGTTGTAGGTGAAAGAACTCTTCCGCTCTATGCATGTGGAGTACTATGCTTTGGAACTTGATGTAACTCGTAAGTATAAGAAAGAAAATCTGTCACATGGTGCTTATTGTAACTAAAAATGAATGACTGTGCATGACTCTCTAAGTTGTCTTGAACTAATTGGACAATTAAAGTACAATTAAAGTAAATCTTAATATATTCAGAGACAAAATCAATTAGGCTTCAGTGTAGACTTTAATACAGGATGTGTTTTTATTATAACTGAAGGCTTTGGTTCCTGTACAAATCAACTGATACAGGATGTGAGGTCTGATTTCTCTCTGAGGAGCTCTATCTTCTGTGAAAAAGCCCATGATATTTCTCCTACCTTAGATTCTTTTGTGGCTTTAGGTGAATTGTTAATGTTTGACTTGGTATATGGGTGACCTTCATAGGGAAAGTTGCTGAGTCATTGGAAGGAAGGGTAAATTCCAGTATCTTGGCTGTTGCTAGTTTGTTAGTGTTTTTTTTTTTTTTAAAGCCCAAGCTGCTTTAATTTTAATCCATGTAGCGTGTTATGTCCATAATGCATGTAGTTTTTAATGTAGTTCTAAGAACAAGTAGTTTCTAACAGTAAAGTCTGAATGGAATTATTGGTAGGCTGTTCAATGTGTATTATCTATTTTATTCTGTACAAGACTTACTTCCCAATGTGTTTTTAAAGTGCTAATGCTTTTTTGAAGTGTTTGTGTGTAAGAGTGTTTGGGGAAAATGTACTTATTTATTGTTCCAGAGCATCTCTTCTTACTTATTTATACTTTTAATTAAAGTTGTGGTGCTGTGAACTAATTATAGCCCAAGATATCTGAAGTACAATACACAATAATTTTTTTCTGGAATGACTCCTAATTAATAATGTATTTCCCTTGCAATTGCTCTGACTACTTGGAGTAAAAAGATCTTAGTCAAAGGGATTACTGGAAATTCTCATACCAGCACACATTTACTGCAGATAGATCCAAATTGAGGCTGTGAGTAGGTGCTGATGATTCAGATGACAGGTCAGATCAAGCAATGACAATTTTAAAACTGGAAGGTTTGAGACAGTGCGGTGGGTAGAAGTATGAAGGTAACTTTAGGGTAAGTAGAGGAGCATGTTCATTTTTCCCATCCCCATATTCTCATAATACAAAGCTGCTGGGCAAAACTATGTGCACCATGCAGAACATACTCCAAAACCAGACAATTCTCATGAAAGAAAAGCTGTCTGTATGATCTCCTGTGATATCTGGAAAGGAATTTTTGTGTAGTACTGAGTGTAACACTGTCAGGAAGACACTGATCAAAATCCATGAAATACAGGCACTAAACTGTATTAATTTACCCTGTGCTGGAGAACTATGGCTTGAAGCACTGGTTTATCCATAGTATTTTAAGCATGCTCTTTTGAGAAGTAGTTTCTGAAGACTTGCTTAAGTTCAGGAAATGTACAAGTGTGATGCTTATATTAGACTTGTTTTCTTGGCAGGCCTATAGTATATTGCAGTCCAAACCTTTAATACTTCAGGTTGTTTTAAAAGCTCCCTTCTTGAAAATTGTTCTATCATGTACCTGTTTCTTTTATTCTTAGCTGATGGCCCCAGTATTCAGCAAGTGTTAGCAGAGCTAACTAATCAGAGGACAGTGCCTAATGTATTTGTGAACGGAACTCACATAGGTGGCTGTGACTCAACTTACCAGGTAATTTTTCTTTAAAGAACATCTGGAAGTAGACAGGACTATTGAGTGAATTTGCTGCTTGATCGTAAATAATTTTTGTGTGACATATTACACTGAATGATCTAGGTCAGAGAAAGCAATGTCATTCAGTTTTTGTTTGATCAGAAATGTGTGTGGTTGATTTCTTACTTTTTTTGTTTTCCTCCCAGGCTTATCAAGATGGATCACTGCAGAAACTTCTTGGGGATAGCAAAGATACAGAACCCTATGATTATGACCTAATTATTATTGGTGGTGGCTCAGGTGGACTTGCATGTTCCAAGGTATGGCGTGAAAATTGCATTAAAGAGCAGGTTGTGTATGAAATGTCTTCAAAAGTTAGTCTATTAATCATAATAGCATAAAACAGTCTATATTTTGATGATTATTACTGTTCAACTTATTACTTAATGAATCAGTAGTGGTCTAGTAATGTGCTCACTCAGGAGAACATGGTCTGTGTGGACCAGTTTCTAGCCAATGCCTATTCAAATCTCAATCCTAATAATAGGTTTTAGGTTTCTGGCTGAGGGTGGAACCAAAAGTTTTTCAAGTATCTCCACTTCATGTGTAGTACACAGGCACTTTTCCAGATTACTGTTTGGAAGTGTTAAACTTAAAGGTGACTCCTGAAGCACTTTAGACTGTTCAGGATTCAGGATCACCAGTCATCTAAAATGAAGTGCTTTCAGCTGCTCTGTCAAGGACAGGTTCACACTTTAGTTCTCTTTCTAGCTGGTTTTTTTTCAGAAATGGTAATAGAGATTGTGTACCTCTTACACAGTTAGCTGATGTTTAGAGTGCTGTAGGATTCAGCTTTCTCTTCTACTTTAGGGATTTGAACACACACTTCTCACCTCTCAGCCAGGTGTCCTAACCATCAGTTTATGGTTTGGGCATGGTGATGTTATTCTTGACAGCCTTGGCGACTGTTGTACAAGACAATTAAGGTGCAACTTTCACTAGAAAAATAAAGGCAGGCAGGAGAAGGTGACAATTGAATTCTTCAGTTGGCCAGTTGGGCATTTTTAGAATTCTCCATATCTTTCTTCACAGTGCCTTCTGGGACATCAGTTATAAACTTGGTGATAATTACCAAACTGTTCATAGTGAGAGATGTCAGGTATTCACAGAATACAAAATAGCTGGCTAAACCTTGTTTGCCCCAGGATTGCAGTAGTTGTACAGGAGTTCTTAAATGGATTTGAGGCACCTAAAGATTTGATCCAAGCCTTTCAGAGATCAAACAATGGATAGATTCAATCAAGTGCCTGATAATTCCTTGGATAGAATATCCTAGGATTATTCAGGTTGGAATGGACATTAGGATGATGTCTAGTCTAAGTTCCTGCTCCAAGCAGGATGAACTGTGAGATCAAACAAGATTATGCAGAATCACATCCATTTGGGTCTTGAAAATAGCCAGGGGTGAAGATGGCAGAGTGTTTCTGGGAAACTTGTTTCACTGCTTCTATCTTCATGGTGTGAAAGTTCCTTGTATCCAGTCTGAAACTCTCTTGTTTCATCTTATGGCCATTATCTTTTGTCCCTCCACTACTCAACAGTGTGAAAAGCCTGGTGCAGTCATGTTAATGACCTCCTCATAGGTATTGGAAAGTTGCTGTTTGGTCCCTTCCAAATCTATCTTTTCTCCAGGCTGAACATGTCAAGTTCCCTCACACTTCTCATAGGGCATGTGCTCCAGCCCCCTGAGTATCTTGGTGGTCCTCCATTGAACTGTCTCCAGTTTATTAACATCATGTGATTTTTTTTTTTTGTTTTGTTGTTCATGAAAATGCCAAGTCAGTCCTGCCCTCATGAGAGAAAAGGAGAGCTGACAGCATCAATATTTCCTTGGGTGAGGTAGAAGAGGACCTGGGCTGATATGCCCATCTCATACCCTCTTCAGATCATGGCTTTTGACAGTGTGGGATGATATGGGTGCAGCATTCAACATAAGCATCCATTCAAAGTTTGGAAGAAAGCAATAGTTTTTGAGGGTTTTCAAGAGCTGTATATGATAATGAGGCTAACTAGCAAAGGAGCTTTTTATTAGTATGAAGTATATCATGACCGTAAATGAGCAGACAGCCTTTCTTGGTTAGGCAAAGGTTCAGTAATGCTGATTTATCTCTCCATCTTTTATAGGAAGCTGCTGCCTTGGGAAAGAAAGTAATGGTGTTAGATTATGTTGTTCCAACGCCTCTTGGAACCTCATGGGGTAAGCTTCTGTTAACTTGTATTTTATGATGTTTGAGTGCCAGTGATATATACTGAGTTGTTAGATATTATGGATTTGTATTCTTAGAAGTTGTGGCTGAATTCCTATAGTTCTGGAACATAAATAAAAAAGGAATAGTTTTCCTGGCATGCCTGCTTTTCTGGACATCTAGATCTGTTCACTTTCAGATCGTGTCCAGATAGTGTGTGTATGTTCACATTCTCATGCTTGTGGGGTTTTTTTTGCCTTTTAGTTCATGTAATTGTGTTTTGTGGACAACTGATCTAGGCTACCTGTAGAACAGTGTGACTATATGGCTAAACATGCCTCACCTTTACATAATTAAAGGCACCTGCTGTCTGACCTTATTAATGCTATTGGCAGTTGAGAATGAGTAAGGAACTTCATTGGTCGAATTTTATTCAGTTGAGGTATGAATATGTTTTCATAGCTGAGATTTCAAACAAATCCATATATCAAATTCCACATAATGGGTGATGCTAAACTCTAGGAACTCTGGGCTTTTTGCCTTGCTTACTTGCCAATCTGACTAAAATCTGTAGCCCTCTGGGGCAGGTATCCTGGATCTATGTTTAAGATAACACTCTGTAGTTGTCTTCATTCAGTGAGTGAAGTAACCTCTTAAACTGAATACAAACTTGTGAGTTTAGTGTGTTTATTGTATTTTAAAATGTCTCTTACAACAGAAGTTTCATGTTACTTATGTGACTATAGCAAACATCACCAACTGATACATGGGAGGTTATACATGTGGTAGGAAAAGATAAATATTCTGTTCAAGCAGGTAATAACATGGTTCTTTCCATCTTAGGACTTGGTGGCACATGTGTAAATGTAGGTTGCATTCCTAAGAAGCTAATGCATCAAGCAGCACTTCTGGGTCAGGCACTCCAAGACTCAAGGAAATACGGGTGGCAGTATGAAGAACAAGGTTAGTGAGAACACAGAGGACAGACCAAAACAATGTGCAGTGAGTCTCTGAGTTTAAGATTGTTCTTGTACTTTGGAGTTAGCAATCTAGAGGCAGAATTCAGTAGCTTTCTTAGGTGAATCAGGAGGCATCCTCCTTCTTGAGTCATAGAAACCTTTAGGATTGAAAGCTAACTGTGTTTTGTTCCCTATATTATCTGAATTAAATTAAAAAAAACTTCTAGAATGGGCTTATTTCAGATAGTAACAAGTCAGATAAATATTAGCATAGTGAAACAAGACTTTAATATGTGTCCTCATTACTGATGATGATTATGTTTTCTTAGCATGGTGTACAATTAATAAGATCTAAGTTTTTCTTTAAGGGTTCATTGCACTTTGATTTATTTAAATATGAAATTAATGTCTTGTTTCAGTTAAACACAACTGGGGGGTCATGGTAGAAGCAATTCAAAACTACATTGGTTCTTTAAACTGGGGCTATCGAGTGTCCTTAAGAGAGAAGACTGTGACATACCTCAATTCTTATGCAGAATTCGTTGAACCACACAAAATTAAGGTATGTACTGTATGCAAAACATTTAGTTGGGAGAGAAAACTTGTTTTCTAAAACTGCCTTTTAAAATCCAACAAGGAAAAGGCTTCATCTTTACATTGCCAAGTCAACTGAAGTTAAAACCTCATTTGTGAAATAACTTATTGATTCAAATTATTGTTGTACTTTGGTACATACCACAGTGTCTGCAAACCTAGTAACTGTTACGTAAGAGTAATGTGAATATGTATAAACTTAGGCCTTTCACAAATAAAGTGGTCTCAGTTGCTAACTTCATGATTGAGGTCAGCAGCCTGAATGAGGAGGGGGAAAAGAGAAAAAAACTTTGGCTGTAAGATTTTACAACTTGGAAAATCATCATACTAAAGCATAAAAACTATTGAAATTAAATTCAGATTAAGCACTTGCGTAACAGCGCTGCTAGAACCTTATGCTGTATCGGCATAAGAATTAAACTGTCAGTTTTGCAAGACAAAACATGTGTTGGCAATCTTGCTGTTAGTGATTATATTGTAGCAAGGTTAACTTAGAAGAAGTGCGTATTGAAGACAACTGTTTGTTTCAGTGGGTGTAATTGTCTGTTTTCAATATGAGTTTATGAAAGCTGAGCTACATGTTTTTCAAACCAAGAGACTAGCACCGAAAAGATAGTATGCTCAACCTACCTCATCTACCAACTGTTCTAGTGTACGGGTATGCAGGTCATCTACTCAAGTGTCCTTAGTCTATAAATGAAGTAGAACAAAAAGACTTTAAGCAGAAGATTGGACTAGATGACCTCCTGAGATCCCTTCCAACCTGAATTACCCAATGACTCAATGGGGAGGAAGTTTCCTTCATCTGTGTTGGAAAATGTTATTAACTAAAGAGCAAGATTAAATGTCAGGTTTCAAGAAAGATGCATTGGGAAGATAAAATTTCCCAAGACCAAGGGCCTCTAAAGGTCATAGAGTTTGAGTTCATTTAAGATTGGGTCCTAGGCTCTCTGAAATCATCTAACTAGATACTTTTTTTTCCTCTTTAAATTTCTACATTGTCCTTAGAACTAATTGATGTTAGTGCATCACTAACATTGTGTTGGCCTTCTATTGGAAGTGAGAGGCAGGAGGGGCTTAACCTGTTGTAACTTTTTATAACTTGAAAGTAACGTTGTTACAAACAATTCAATCTGAATGAGTAGTTGAAATGGACAAGATTCAAAGAGTAAATGATTTTAAGCGTTCTAACTAATATGGGAAAAGCCTGATAGTTTGAGATTTAAGTCTATTATTTGTCAGTGACTTGCATGATTTCTCTAAATGCGTTAGTTCTTGATTGAAACTGCGTGTTGTTGGTTCTTAAACAAATCCACAATGTTTAAGGAGAGGATTACTTATTTTTTTTAATCTTAAAACCTATTCTTATAGTAAAAACTTCCTTAACTATGTCTATATAAACAGGCAACTAATAGGAAAGGACAAGTGACCTATCACACAGCAGAGACTTTTGTCCTGGCAACAGGAGAAAGGCCTAGATATCTGGGTATCCCTGGAGATAAAGAATTCTGTATTACAAGGTGAGATGAAAAGGTAAAATAGACTGAATTTTTGTCTCCTCCAGTGTTTACAAAGACAAACAAGCTTGTGTTGAAAATACCTTGTAACTTGCACTTCTTTTCTTTTTAGTGATGACCTCTTCTCCCTGCCTTACTGCCCTGGCAAAACTCTAGTTGTGGGTGCTTCCTACGTGGCTCTGGAGTGTGCAGGATTTCTTGCTGGTCTAGGTCTGGATGTCACAGTGATGGTCCGTTCCATACTCCTTCGGGGCTTTGACCAAGAAATGGCAGAAAAAATAGGTGCTCACATGGAAACACACGGCGTAAAGTTCATCAGGAAGTTTATACCTGTTCAGGCAAGTGCTTTCTTTAGATTTCTTCTCTCCATGCAAAGGTACTTTAAGCAGCACATGTAGAATGCACAATGCTGTCTGGGAAGACTTTGGCTCTGTACTGCTGAATGATACATTAGTCAAAGTTTGAAGTGACAATGTGAGCAAGCTCTGCTGCTTAAGGTCATTCTAAGCTTGCAAATATTTATACAGGTTGAACAGCTGGAAGAAGGCATGCCTGGAAGACTGAAAGTGATAGCGAAGTCTACTGAGGGACCAGAAATCTTTGAAGAAGAATATAACACTGTAAGCGTTTCTGGATTTGAAATAGCTGAGTATAGCCGCACGTGAAAATGTATTAAAATACTTTAAAAGTTCTTCAGGAAAAAAAGTAAAAGGAAATATTTCTTGAAAAATTGTTCACATAAATTATTGGCAGAAGAAAATATATGAAAATTCAATATTCATCTTCAGTTGAGCCCCGTAATCAGAATGGGTGAAACTGTATGTGCCTGGCACTTAGTTCGTATGAACAGTATTGTTGCTTCTATTTTTGTTGTGATATTAATGTTTTACTGTTTGTTGCACCTCTGAAACAAGTTGCACATGGGTAAGCCTGAACTGTTGGTGGCTTTTTTAAAAACTTTGAAAAGTCACATCAATCATATGCTTCAGTTTTTTTCAGAACAAGACCAAAGGAAGCCAGTATTGATTACACCTCTTTTGCATAAAATTATTGTAATTAATTTTGGGTTTTTTAGGTTTTGATAGCCATTGGTCGTGATGCATGTACCAGAAATATTGGTTTAGAGACAATTGGTGTCAACATCAACGAGAAGTGAGTATTGCTCAACTCCGTTAAACCACTGAATGTGATGATTTTTTTTTTTTTACCTCTTTAACAATACCTAATGACACTGGTGTGGTTTTTTTTGTTTAAATCCTCTTATACCTGGCAATTTTGTGAACCTTTAAACCTTTTCTCTCCTGGATTTGAGTACAGTTGTCCGTTAACTTCATTTCTTTAATATGTATTTCATAAAAACTATTCTGAATGAGTTAATACCTACTTGTTGACCACTGTGCTTAAGGAATAGATTTAATATATTTACTTACCTTACTTAGAAACTACAGTTTAGTATTCTGTTAAACTAAATGATTTAATGAGCTCATGTGGCAAGTTTATCTAGGGATTTGAAGAGGCAGCAAACTACTTGCTTCCTGCACGTTTAGCTTTTTACTTGTTTCTCCCTGGTGTCAGTGCAAAACTCATGCAAAATAAGAGGCAGGATTGTGTTGTTTAGCTGAAAGAAAAATTAAGATCAGGTTGCAGCAGCTAACAGCATACTAAGCCAACTTACTTAAACATGTGAGTGATACTGCAGCTCTTTTTCCCCATAGGGGAAAGTGTACATTGCAAGCTGTATAATAATCAAGTAAAAGATCATAAGTCCAAAGATGTCTGAGTAACTTCCTTATCATTGGACACGTGCTGTTGCTCAGGTCAAAACTGGCTCACTGAATACTGACTTCAGCCATGTGTCAAAGTTGGAGGTCTTGGCTCTCAAGAATTTGCAGTCGAAGTAAAAAAGGCATAAGCTTATTTAATAAAATATGCTCAGTAGTTAGAATAACATCTTTCTAGTACAACTTCTCCCCTGTCTTTTCCTGAGCTCTGAGGAAGGTTATGATTCTGTACTCTATTGTCTTTTCTGTTTGTTTTACAGAAATGGGAAAGTACCTGTAAATGATGAAGAACAAACCAATGTGCCTTATGTTTATGCTATTGGAGATATATTGGATGGAAAGCTTGAACTTACTCCAGTTGCTATTCAAGCAGGGAAACTACTAGCCCGCAGGCTTTATGGTGGTAGTTCCATAAAGGTAAAGCTATAAGAATACAACTTCAACTTATTTCTATGCATTTTGCCTGAGAATTGCAATAACACAAGTTGATTCGTCCACTTGATTGTGGGCACTGAAAGTGTTTTGTAAGAAAAAGTGCTAATACAACTTCTCCTGTTTGTATACTGTGTAGAACTTGCATAGTCTAAATATAAATTTTGCTTTTTATTTTTAGTGTGACTATATCAATGTACCAACGACAGTGTTTACTCCTTTAGAGTATGGCTGCTGTGGGTTAGCAGAAGAAAGAGCCATAGAAGAATACGGAAAGCAAAATTTGGAGGTAAGAGCACTCAAGACTTGTTAAACTTGTAGCTCGAGAATGTTTGTTTTTCTTGGGTTTTGCTGTTTTACGCTCAAGGCGCATAGCGTTAGAACAGGGTTAGAAGGTTAGCTAGGTAGGTCTTTGATTGTGGAAGTGTTGTCATCCGCCTTACACAAGGTATAAGACTCCCAGAAATTCAGGACTGGAGTTGATGTTAAGAATTGTGTGTAGCTATTTGCATGCTGCCAAGAAGAATTTGACTTCGGGAGACCAAACTCAGATTGCAAAACTGTAGGTGTTTTTTATCCAGGACAAAACAAAAAAAAAAGACTTATTGCTGAAGTATACCAAACTCTTGGGAAGAACTGTCTATTTTCTGCTTATTCACTGTAGTTGAATTGGAAATTAGTTTCTTCCTAACCTTTTCTTACGGCAGTTGGAGTATCAGACATAACTTCCCTGTTCTGGGGTAACTTCTGGCTTCTGCACCTCTCTGAAGAATTTCATTAAAGCTGTTTGCATGCTTTGTGTTTAACTCCTTACGTCTTTCAAATACACTTGGCATTATTTAGCTTCTGCTGTTAACTGTCTTGCCGAATAGGTATAAAATTATAGTAACTAGACATTTTTGTATGACTAAAGCACTTTTCTTTCTGAAAGTACAATCTTAAAATGCTATGTCTTATAGATGTTGCTGTTTTAATCAAGTATTTAAATCAGAGGCATGTGGTTTGAGTCAAGTCTTCGTCTACTGACTTTTACTGTTTGGGCCAGGGGGGGAACAAAAATCACCATCTTGACTAGTATATGATATGGAAATCTAGTGAGTAAAATGTGAAACCACCTATTTGTAAAAACATTAAAAATTAGATTTACGTCTGACTGAATTAATTCATCAATTTCTAATGCTCTTTTTCTTGTCATCCTCCCAGGTTTATCACAGTTTGTTCTGGCCCCTTGAATGGACAGTACCAGGCAGAGATAACAATACTTGTTATGCAAAGATTGTCTGCAGTAAGCATGATAACGTAAGTAGCAAGCTGGAATGGCTATGCTGACTGTATTCTTGGAAATTTCTTTTTAGACTAGCCAAAACAGTATTATCTTTTTTTATTTTGCATGTCTGAGGCCAGCTGTACCCACTCTTTTAACAGAAGTATTTGTTTTAAGAGGTCTGATCAATTTGTAGAGAGCTGATTTGTTTTGTTTGGGTGGAGTTTTTTTAGTGTAACAGCTGTTTGAGCAAGTGGTAGCTTTATACATTTTGAAACCTCATCCTGAGTTCCTATATTAAGGATAGACTTGTGAAGAAATTCGGCATGATTTTTCTTCCAACTGGGTTTTGAGTATCTGTACAATTTGATGTCTTGCTTTAGGTTTCTGGACCTTGTGAGTTTTGCCTTCTGCAAAATGCAGAGTTTAGTAGAAACTTGGAATACATGTGTTTGGTCCTAGAAAACTCAAAGATGAGAAATGGGAATTTGCAGTGATCAGAAGGTTCTTGCTGTTGCAAAAAACAAGTTCTGATGCTGTCCAATATTTTCCCCCAAAGCCATCTGGGAGAACAGATGAACAAAGGAAGATTTTTGGTGTTTTAAAATTACTTTGGAGAGAAGGAATGATATGATGAAATAGCATGGCTTTTAAGCTAGGAGGAAGGAAGCTTACTCTTTTCCAGTGTACAGAGGTACTAACTCCTGTTTTGTTCTCACCTGTCTTAAAGAATCGTGTGATAGGATTTCATGTTCTCGGACCTAATGCTGGTGAAGTTACCCAAGGTTTTGCTGCTGCAATAAAATGTGGTATCACCAAAGAATTACTTGATGAAACAATTGGTATCCATCCAACTTGTGCAGAGGTAAGGGAGGGCGAGGGTACAACTTGATTTAAAACCTGCTTTTGAAGATGGTTACCTAGATGTGAGGAAAGAATGCTACATTGTATTTTATGAGATTTATTTAGTAGTTGCTTAACTTCTAACCCTAAGATATTGCCATGTGATAGGAAATGTGTTAATTGTGCACTGCACCTTGTTTTCCATTGTAAGAGTTCAAAGAAATCAAGTATTGTTACTTTACAAGATGAGACTAATAGCCCCGTGGACGATGATACAGAGCTGTTCTTTTGTTGTCTTCCAGGTGTTCACTACGATGGATATTACAAAAGCTTCAGGACAAGACATCAGTCAAAGGGGCTGCTGAGGTTAAGCCTGCTGTTTTACATGTTTTCATGTTGTGCACACTTAGTTCTGTGGAAGCCCTAATACATCCAACTGCTTTGCAGCAGAATAAACATTTGCATCAGTACCACTGTATGTCCTGCAGCTGGGAGTGGTGCCTTTGTGAGGCTTCCTCAGTGAATAGTGTTGCAAATGGAAACAGTAATCCAGCAGGGAAACCTTGAACTCTAAATCCTGACTTTGCTTGGAATCAGCACTACCGTGCTTTTTTGACGTTCTAGCTCGGAACCTTATTGCGAGGTGAGCTACGACTGATGACTACCATGCAAGGCTGGGAGATCTCTTTGTCCAGTCAGATGACTGAACTCCTCCTGAAGGAAATTCTTAAGTTGCACAAATTAAAGCTAACGCTTCTAGGCTCTAGTGTCTTGTATAAATGCTTGAGATAGAGGACAAATGTATAACTGAATGATTCTTGCCAACAGTTTACAGTTGACTGATTTATCTTTTTTGATGCATTTTGTTTTACTTAATTGTGTAATCAGTTGAGGCAGGATGGCACAAATAGGATGCAATGTTGAGTAGTGCAGTTCAAGCACTAGTCTCCCACCTCAACCAATCTAAAACTTCAAAGTAATCTAAGACAACAGTGTTGTTCACGTTCATAGTTGTTTGATCTCAGGTGATACCCTCGCTCTAAGATAAAAATTTCAGTTGTAGGCATCTTTTGTGTCAGGGTTGAAGAGCGTAAGTGCAAGACCTTGTCAATTTACTCTTGCTGTTTATGACTATATTTAGTGCTAATAGTCTCAAGTCTGGTTTCAGCTCTGCAATGTGAAACAGCACAGAACCCAGAACTGTAAGTCTGTACTCCTATGTGGAGTATTGAAGTCTGAGAGGGGCAGGGTGTGAGAATAGGTGCCAGCCCATGATGGTAATAAGTATTGTATAGAATTTCTTTGAAGCATGTGTCACAGCAGAGAGCAATGACTTGGTGTGCTATATAATTTGTGTAGTGTTGTGTACAGCCAGTTCTCTGATGCTTTCTTCCACCTGTAGCATTCTGCTCTGGGGGAATTGTGCTTGAATTTGGCTCTTAGTTTTGTCCAAAGAAATGTTTTGAAAGACTGCTCTGAACATTGTATCATAGTAAACAGTTTTTAACTATTTAATCTATGATGTATCATGGAATTTGAAGTTCAATAAACAACTCATACAACACTTTGTGGTGTCTGACCTCATGGTTTGTGTTATTGCACACTTGGAATTTTGTTGTGCTTCAATTATATTGTTTATCACACGCAATACTAAAACCTGTATAGAGTTGTGCATGCTGTAATCTTTCAAATGGAGAAACAAGTTTTCTTGCCACATCTGGGGACTTGCTTGAGAAATCTAACATTCTATTTCAATATGTAGAATTCTCTCTGTTCAAAATGAGGAAGCAATTTTATACCACTCCTGTATTCTCCAGGAGATCCTAAATATACATGTTGTAGCGCAATGTAGCTGAACGATGCTCAGTAGAATGTAGCTAGAGTGTTAGCAACAAATCTCACAGGTGTTCAAATATAATACCACTTGGAGACTTTGAGGTTTTGCTGCAGCTGCCTAGTAGTAGTGCAAAATATTTTCACTTGAGAGTGGGGACACTTGCTGAGCTTCTAGTGTTGCTTTGCTGCAGAGCTCTGGCAACTTTCTTGTTCTGGTCTCATAGAAATACTGGAGAGAGCCACCTGCTTGCAATCGCTTCTGCAGCAGTGACTTTGAGTGGCCCTGCCAGAAGGTTGTGTGCCTGAAAGTTTGCCTCTTAATAGGTCAGATGTTATATTTTTAAGTAAAGTAGGAATAATAGGAGTGTAGGAGTGACCTTAATCTCAAAGTTGAAGCGGATGAAACAGAGACTCATCTGAGCTGTTTTAAAAAGGCAGGGGAGGTTAGGGTGGACAGCTAGTGTAGCAGTTAATATGTTACAGGCTTTTGCACAATCTCAACAGCTGAAATGAAACTTAATAAACAACAAAACATTCTGAAGGCTTTATATGGTGAGAAACTGACTGCTAATGGCAAAGTTTAGCTTGTGTAGCCATGTTACAGAGGAAGTGAAGGAGGAAACAAATCAAGTCAATGATAACTTCCTGGGTTTACTATTAGTAAGCACTAATTGAGTTTTATTTTGAATTCAGATTTGATTTGCAGGTTTGGGTTAATTGATAAGTAATTACCACTTGCATGTCTGTGTACTAATTGCAGATGTTTCTTATTTCAAACTTGCCCGGGCTATCAACTCTTAAGTGGTACTTTACAAGCATTGAGCACTCTATACTGTTAGTCTTTTAAGCTTTAAAGTTTCCAGTTAAAATATACAGTAAGTAGCTAATAGCAAGAGTAGTATTTTAAGTTAACATGTTGCTTATGTTTCAGTAGGCTCATGTGTAAAGTAAAAGGTGCCATGACAACAAGACATAGTTAAAAACCAAAATTTTAAGCTTGACAGTAGATGTTGGAGAAAAAAGAATCTGAGAAGTAAATCCCTGTTACAGCCAATACTCCTGAATGTACAGTCTGACATTGTTTTTCCCAATCTTTTTTGTTTGGTCTGTGGCTGAGTTAAATAAGTAAAATGGCTTCCTGCTTCAATCTTTTCTAAAGTATCTTTTCTTATGTATTCTACACTTGGAGTCGAGCTGTTAGGTGACCCTAAATGCTCAAGCTGTTAGTTGTCCTAACCATTGGGGCTATATTGTCTCTTATTCTCAAAGCTCTCTTTTGTCCAGCACCTTTCAGGCTCGTTGTACCTTAGTAATGCGTGAGACTGAAAATGCATAAAACTAATAGTAATAACTAATGCATAAAACTGAAAATAAATTTTAATTGCAGGCCCAGTATAGTGGCCAAGTGTGGGGAGAATTTCCTGATGTAGTTCTGAAAAGGCTTTGAGACAGCTTTTACCCATTTCATTACGTTGCAATTTCTACAGTTTCTGCTGGTCTGCCCTCTGACAAGAAACTTAATGAGAAATGATGTACATTGCACCGCAATGAGGTATAACAGCTGAGTTGTTAGTTTGATAAAAGAATTGTGAGACACAAGCTGATTAAATAATCCCCAATAGGCCAAGTAACTGCAGGTAGTAAGGACTAGCACTTTCTCTCTATGTATTTGTTTGCTTGAATGACAAGAGTAGACAAAACTACAGGGAGAGTTTTTGATTGTTAAGCTACATAAGTAGCATTTAAATGAATATCTGCTTATGTTTGTCTTCTGTTATCAAACTTGCTTCAATGGAAACTCAGCTAATGCAGGTCTAACTGGGTTTTGAATGCTCTAAAACAATCTTCCCTCCAGCTAACAAGAAACAGATGCCTTGTCCTGAAACTTATTTACTCCAAATCATTAGTGAGTTTGAGTAGTACAGATGCTCCAGCAGTGACACAGAAGGCAAAACGGTGTGTTTACACTCCTGTTGTCATAAATGTTGTTCAGCACATTCTGAAGGTGGTGATAAATACTCTGATATTTATTCATACTGTAGTACTAGGAACCTTTTATAGACTGCAGTTGAAAATACTCAGTTGCTGATAATGAGGGCACTCTGTATCTGGACTGTAGCTCTTGAGACAGTGGATAAACAGCAAAGCCATGTGGTTTTTTAATTTATTGGTGAAATTTATCCTTTTCAGGTCTAGGAGTGGTTATGATTATAGTTTTGTAAACATGGAAAACACTTAATCATCAAATTAGTAGATGGCTTTCCTCATAGCATGAATTTTAATTATATTTTGAGCACTATAATTTGTTTTGAGTAACATGATCAGCTAGTTGGCCTGAGCAAGAACTGTGGGAGCAAGTCAGAGACAAAAGGGAGAGCTGAATATTCTGTAATAAGCCTTGAAATGCCAGAATAAGACAAACAAGTTTTTTTCCTGTGTAACTATACTACTTAAAGCTTCAGATTCTTACTATTCCCCTCAGAGTAGATTTTGACAAAGACTTGAAGTGTTTACCTTTCTTCAGCACATCTCAAATACTAGAAGAAAAGAAAACTGAAAAATACTTTTTTTTTTTTTAAGCTCCAAACTGGAGTTCCTATATATTTAAATCTTGCGCTTGTCAAGTCTCTTCCGAATATTGGCAAGGGAAAAATTCCTGAATGTGCCTGAGAAGAAGTGGGAACAGCAGAGGAAAGAAAGGTCAAGTGTTTTAATTAAAACAAACAGTGGATCTAATGAAGTAAATAACTTTTTTGTGGGTTTGCAGCACTATATAATCTATTCTCAAGCTTGTAATTCAAGTAAATGAAGAGACAGGTATAGAACTCCTTAAATGACCTTTTTTAATTGACATTATACAGTGAGGGTGTGTTATGTGAATGTGTGATTGAACATCTTCACCTCCATTAAGGTACGTGAGCTCACAATTTGGAGCTGAGTTGCGTAGTTCCCAGTACTGCCTCTAAAAATAGCAACCATCTTTTAAGATAATTTATTTGCATGAAAAAAACAGGAGCAGTCCTGTGCTCAAAAGTATTATAATGACAAGGTGTTTGAGAGGCAGCACTGATTGCCTGTTAACTGGAAGGCAGGATAGAAAATACTGATATCACTGGTCTGCTGGTTACTTGTACTTTCTTTTGACCAGCAAATATGACTTTGTGTGTGTATTGTGGTGCTTTTGCTCCTCAAGGGGAGAAATAATCATATTACCAAAACCAGCTGTATATGTATCTGCAGCAGATGTATACGGGCAGGGAGGAAAGGAGGATGACTGTCTTCTTTAGAGATTCAAGTAGAGATAACAGTTTGAAGGGTTTGAGAGATAGTATTTTCTACTATCTTTTCTTTAAATAACTTGCTACTCTTGCAATACTTACTGTCCAAACATTATGGTGGTGAAAATCTAAAAAGTTTATTTTTGATTTCTAAATAGAAAAAATTGTCTTAAAGGAATTTTTTTTGAAGATTTAATTTGTTATAAACAAGGTTTGTAATCAGTTTAGCAGCTTTTGTTGTTTTGTCCACTGAAAGAACAAAAGGCTATTTCTATAGTTAATTTCATTAAAAATTATTTATTGCAGCCTCCTAGTTTTTTCTGAAATACAGGAGTAGGGGGTTTTCTGTGTGTACGATGTCCTACAAGGAAGTCTGTCTTCAAAGAAATTCACTGTCTCCCTTTCCCACTACACCCTGCCAACAGAGTCCCCAGCTGTGATTGATTGGACTTGCCTGTTTCTGCCTCTCCCAGCAGTGTCCCTGCTGACTGCAGGTACATGTAAGTTGTATCTAAATGGACTGAGAACCAAGGTTTTGTGAGCCTGAGAGTGTCTGGGCAAGAAACTCCCTTTAAGTAGTACTTACGCTGTTGTTGCTGTTTGCTTTTAGCAGTTGTGGGTAGATGCTGGCATGGTTCACTCCCACCTTGCCTTGTAAAAATGTGACTCTTGGAAACCTGGCACTGACTTCCTTACGCAACCTTCCCTTTGACGTGCTCTGACTTGGGGCTGGTGTAGCGCGTGGGCGGGGGACAATTTAGAGCACTGATGGGGTCTGAACTATTGCAGGTGGTGATTGAGTGGAAGTCATGGGCTGGCGTTGTGCACTGGCAGGGGAGGGAGCCCATGCTGGCAAAGGTTGGGCAGAAGAGGAAGGAATTGGTGGGGGTGGGAAGGGTCGGCTTCATCTGGTATTTTTCACCTATCGTTCTTGCTTTTCTCCCCCACTTCAAACAGGAAGAAAAATCATGATAGAGCCTCTACCACCATGTGGTTAAAATGCTGTGCTGGGGGTTTGATCAGCCAGGTTTGTTGCAAGGTGATGTGTCTGCTCCTTCCATCCCATCTTCTCTGGGTGTAGGTAGTGATACCGGCAAGTGAGTGGACTGGGAAGCAAAGGTTTTTACCATGCACTGTTCCCTCCCTTTGCAAGCAGAACTTCCCTCAGCCTGATTCACTCTCTTCCTACATATCCCCCTTGACAAAGATTATTACCTACCCTGTGGGATATGAGATCTTCTTAGTCTGCCCAAAATAAGAGGCCCCATACTTTCTCTGGAGCAAACATCTCTACAAAATTGCCCTTCTTCTATCCCTTTCCAGGCTTTCGATTACAACTTTCATCTCCCTGTTGCATTTCTGTTGCTTTTGAATGTTAATTTTATTGACCTTTGACCCCTCCCTCCACCCAGCTAAGGGGCAAACTTCAGCAGAATTGTTCCTCTTGAAGGTGATTAAAGGTGCTCCTTAATTGCCAGATTGGCATCTCCATAACATTCAAGGTCCCTGCTGGGCCAGGGAGGTGGAAGAAAAAGAGCTTGGGAAACAGGCCACCTGCCTCCCATCTTGGATGAAGCATCATTAACCAGTCCCTTCCCTTCGGGCTCCAATTTGTCTCTCCCCTTTACTAAAGGAGTTTAGTTTCTGAATTAGGAAGCCTAAGATTCTGTTATTGAGAAGTTCTTATTTAATTTAGTTCACATTCTGCAGGGGGCTTAAGTTCACCTGACTGATCCTGACCTCAGTCAGCAGGTAATGCACACTTACAAAATGTGTTTGTGTCTGGTACTCGGGTTTGCTTCTCTGGGCAGTGACAGTAAAGGTTAGGACTTCTCTTGTCCTGCATCCGTGGTGTGACTGTGGTAGTTACTTAACGCCGCCGAGGATAAGCACATAATGCACGAGTGGAGGATTAGTTGTT
The DNA here is from genome assembly GCA_028565335.1 of Limnodromus scolopaceus. Taxonomy (NCBI): domain Eukaryota; kingdom Metazoa; phylum Chordata; class Aves; order Charadriiformes; family Scolopacidae; genus Limnodromus; species Limnodromus scolopaceus. The sequence goes on from JAOXNO010000003.1 coordinate 4,325,171, forward strand.
GCTTGCACAGCATTTAAAAGTTATAAAAGGAGATGTGTTAAGAGCAATGTCACTGACAGGAACTGTTTGGTGTAGATCTGTTTCTGGCTGATCACCAGTGGTTGTGTTGGGTCTTGTTAGGGTACCTGTGAGAAATTGAATTCCTAGGTTTCCCTATGCAAATTCTTATAAACAAGGTGAGGTGGGTTAACCTTGGCTGGCCACCAGGTGCCCACCAAGCTGCTCTCTTGCTCTACCACCTCAGCAGTACAAGGGAAAAAAAGTACAAGGAAAAAGGCTCATGGGTTGAGATAAGGACAGGGAGGCCACTCGCAGATTACTGGCACAGGCAAAACAGATTCAGCTTGTGGAAAACTAACTTAGTGCCAGTTGATACCAGAGTAAGATAGTGAGAAATAAAAACAAAACTACAACCGCCTTCTTCTCTGGCTCCACTTGCAACTCTTCTACCTCCTCCCCAGTGGCGCTGGGGACTGGGGAGTTGTGGTCAGGTCATGACACTTCATCTCCACTGCTCCTTCCTCATGCTGTTTCCCTGCTCCTGTGTGTGACCCCTCCCAGGGGATACCGTCCTTCAGAAACTTCTCTAATGTGGGTTCTTCCCACAGACACTTAGGTTTACACTTTTGCCTTCCACCTCTTTTTTAATATCAAGTACAAATAAGTAGTTAATGCTTTTCAGTTGTGATTTTAAGGTTTGGCACTTTTCTTGTGGTCCTGCTACTGTCCACAAAATAATAGAGCAGAGCTATTACGTTTGGTATCACACCATCTGTGCGTTGCTCCAGTGTTCCAAGAGTCAGTACTTGTAATCAGGGATTAAATTATCTTTGCAATTCATCTTAGTTGCATATGATAGCAAGCATAGATTGCTCCCCAAAATTGCAGAAGACTGTTGAGCCTTGAGCTGCTTCCTTCCCGTACAGTGGGAAAGACAGCTGTATTTGTCAGACATTGAGAAATCAACACATCTCAAAATTCAAAAAGTTCTAAAAATAAGATGAGTTGCTGACTACAGTTTGGGCGTATTTTCTTTGTTTCTTTTCTTCTGTTCTGCCAAAAACAAAAAAAAAAAAAGATGGGTTTCAGCACACTTCTTGTTACTACTAATATTTTTTTAAGTGATTTTTATGTATAACAAAATGTAAGATCAAAAAAAAATTTTGTCATCTCTAAACTTAACATAAACTGACTAGATTGGTTGCTCATACTTGTGCATCCCCTATAAATTTCTGTTACATTGTTTTACTTGGATTTTTCGGTTTGGGTTTTTTTGAGGTTGAATAACACAGGAAATAGAAGCAAGGAGGGGAAAGTATACAGCAAAGGATTGATTTAAATGCAGCTGTCCTCCAAAGTTATTTGATTTGTGTCAGGAAGCGAGCAATACAATATGCAGTGGGGAGAAGCCGTGTTCATCTCTGACGTCCGTCAGCGCTGCAGCATTTTCCCATGGTCTTACTGGAGGCAGTACCGTGGAGTTGCCCATGGCTGCCTCCTCTGGTGGGCTAAGCTGTATGGAATGCTCACCTTGCTGCTTTTTCGTTGCTTCTGTGCTGCAAGCAGATGATTAATACCCTGAAGATCAAATCTGTTTTTTCAGCTAGCCCTAAAAATAGTAACATACAGTTAAACTTAATGATTGTCAAAGTGAAATATAAAAATGTCAAGGTAACTCTTATACTAGATTGGTTTTTTCATTCTTGTGGTTTCCTAATTCATCTTTTATTAGAGTGATGATACTTTAAATGTATTCATTAATTATTACAACATGAAAGATTATAACCTTTAATTTGAAGAGTTCTTACCTACCAGGAAAGAAACTTAAGCGATAAGTCTAATACCTCTTTATCATTAATTTGTGTTACACTAAAATCAGGATGCCAGTGGCCTAAGTAAAGATAAAAAATTGAATGGAGCCCTCTAGCCTCAGCTGTTGCTTTGTTTTTCCTGCTTTCTTAGGTGAGCTCAAGTAGCCATTAAAAACCTTCTTTCCTCTCAAGCTGGTTCTCCTCAGAGATTCAGCAGTCAATGCAGAGGGCAGAATTAGTCTGCTTGAAAAGTCTACAGTTCGTATGCCTGAACTGCAGAAGATGTCCTGAAGGAATGTTCTGCTCTCATTGAACCCACAGCGCTCATGCTTAAAGCTTTGTAGAATTAGCGTAGAATAAGGAATCGATGCTTCTGGCTTAGGAAGCCAGAGGGCATCTCAGGAAAATGCAGACTGCATAAATTAGTCTAACTTGATTGCTAGATCGTAACACACAGTGCTGGTTTTTTTGGCTCTTGGTCTCACTCAAAGCAAAACAGGGGTGTTTACTGTTTTCCCAATTTCCCAACTATGCCTTGTCAAACTGTATGTTTGCATTAACTGAAATGAATCTTCCCTAGAAGAGCAAAATGCACAAGCAAACTTTTGTCTTACAAGGGTATTTTTCCATGGCTGCTATTAAAACAATAATGTCTGGATTAACACATGCCATAGTCCCAAAAGGGACAGGAGAAGGACTGAAAAATCCTGATGGGGTATAGAATTAGACCCCTCCTTGAAAAGAATGAGTTTTTCTATAAACTTCTTGATTGTGTGTCTGTGAAGGTTTCTGTAGCCTGTCAGGTATATGTTATCTCCCTGATGATACCACAATGGGAAAATTCCAATATCCTGAATTAATGCTTTGTGAATGAATTGCCATAAAATGAGACAAGTTTTTTAAAGCAAAGGATACATAGGCTATATTTTATAATTAGGAAAATAGTAGGTAAAATTTAACTAAAATGATTATATAATCTTTTGTGCTCAGAAAGAACGCAAACTTACTTGAAATGTATTAACTTGTGAATATTGATCTTTTGTTTTCTTAGGTAAAAAGGAAAATGTTTTCAACGAGTGCCAAATCAACACCATGAGATACATCTTATTTTTCCAAGGTTATGTATATTTTGCAACAAGATCATTTGCTTGAAGTAAAATCTCTTACAGTTACCTAGGATTGGCAGCGAGGTGGGGGGAGGTTCCTTTTCTGTATTGTGTGCTCTGAAGGTAAGAATTATTTATAGATGGAGGGAAAGCCCATGAATCCTCTGTATAGGACTGTAGCATCCAGCCTTTAGGCACCAGGAAAATGATGCAAAATAGCTGCAGTCTTCCTGATAAAAGCTTTCTCTTTGGTTTTTTTTTTTTTTTAACAACTTATTCATCCTCAAACAGCTATTACTATTAACCAGTCTTGCTGCTGTCTGTCCTGCTTCTGGTTTTATCCTAAAGGCTTTGCATATTTGCATTTGTGCCAAAGCAGAGGCCAAAAAACTAAAGAAAGAGGGAGAAACTTGAATTACTGCTGTGGTAGAGAGAGTTCTTTAAACTTCAGTCGAACTTGTTTTTTCAACATGATAAACTAAGTAATGGAAACACAAGAAATCAAGAAAGGGGCTGCTTTTCTTGTCCACAGTCTAAAGGCAAAGAAAGCAGTAAAAGTGTATGAGAGTCATAATGAAATTTTCTGTACCACTGCTAATGGTGTGCTGGTCTGGGGTAACTGAAATTCATCTACTGGATATATTTGGGATTCACATATTATTGTCTTTGTATGATCCTGGTGTGAAAACAACTCTAAAGTCTCATTGTGGCAATTAAAATTGCTATTGTTGTTGCAAATAGGAAACAACCTGTTAGAAATGTTAGGCTATCCTCAACACTTGGTGGGAGTTGGTGGATTTAACAGTATTTCTTAAATAATAAATTTATCTGCTCATAAAGACAAGCTTCTAATAGGTGTGGTAGCGAGTCTTTTTGGGAATATATCTTTACAGAAGTATGTTCCCACTTCAGCAGTTCTCTTGTCATGAATTAAATGTTTTATTGGATTCAGGTCCTTAACCACCCACCCTTTTTCTAATTTTTGGCATAGTTTGTGGCCCAAGGTTTTAGTTTAATAACATATGTTATATGGAACATGAAGAGATCTATTTATACAAAATCATGGTCACTTGTATTGATGCTTACTGTAGTCAACCTAGCTTAACGATGATCTCATTACAACAGATTAGGGGCATAAATGTATGACAATATCTTGCATCTTAAGACTTGGGCTGTTTATGTAGAATTTGGGAAAGCTGAGAATGAATAAGAGTGGGAGTCTGTGTTTTCATAAATCTTCCCCAGTCCTGCTTGGCTTTCTGAAAAGCCGTAAACCAGTTCTTGCCTCAGATCACCCAGACGTGGGATAGTAGACCTTAGTGATAGTGTAGTGATACAGTCTCAAAAAACACATAAAACAGACAATACTCATTCCTGGAACAAAGCTGTCTCTTCCGGTACATAGAAATGTCCAGGTTTAAAATCTATTAAAACACAATCAAGTTAATTTTATGTCTTTGGAAAGCGAATGTTTCCAAATATTCAGGGAATTTGAGGACTTGCCTTGGCAATTCCTGAGGTGTTGCAGTCTGAGGCACAGAATGAGTGTTTAAAATAGTTTTATGGCAATAAAACTAACTCTCTAAAGAGAGTTGTGGGTTGGACTTTAATAATGAGGTGTTTGGTTTCAAAGACTGAGTAATAATGTCTACTACAGCTATTTTTCATGCAGTGATTTCAGCATGTAACAGTGTACTCTGAGTCCTTTGCTGGAATTTGGGAAGATGAGATAAACTATTGATGGAGACAGAAGCAAGTTTTATTGCCATGATAAAAGGGTATCAATAAGGCCTTTTAAACTGTGTTTTTATATATTCTACTGTAGTTTGCACAGATCTGATCTTACCAATGTTATTTTTAAATAAAACACAATTTCAGCACTTTAACATCTGGTGTATGAACATAGTTTACTGTCAGCATATTGAAACTTACTGTTTTCTATTGAATGTCACATCTGCTACGAAAGCACAGGGAATACACTATTTCAGCTTGTTTCTGCCCATCAGAACACCATCCTTGTCTCTGCCTATTCATCATATTCTGGTCTTCTTCCAAGGACCCTGAAGTTAAAAGGATATGTGCTAGAGCCTGTGGGTTGTACTTTTTTATCTACCTCACATTTTTATTAGGCAACAGTGGCACAGTTTTACTGAGCTACCATTCTTTGGGATTGATCTGCTTTAATTCTAAATGTAACCATAGCGGTGTCTGCTATCATATGCCAGACTGTAGTCAGCTTTTCAAGACAGTCTGGGCAGAGGGGCAGGCATTGGAATCAATGATCCTCAGTCCATTTGTCTTTCCTCTAATTTTCAGAAATAAAGATCAGATGAGTCTATAAATACTTGAAACCAAAATGGTGTGTGATGTTGACTTCTTATGAATATAGATGTTGCTAAAAATTCTCCTTTGGCTCCAGCTGCTAAGGAAGTCAGATTCTTCTCCTTTGTATATTAACATTTGACCCAGCAAAAGTGCTGTTACAAAAGGACATCCAGGATTCATTTTCTGGGACAATAGTAAGTTACTAAGCTTAGGCAGTGAAGGCATTTGGCCACTCAACAAATTGAATTTAGCATGCCCTCTGTCAGATATGTTTAACGTATTTGTTATTGTGTTTTGTATTTTTCAATTATCTTCTCAACTACTTATAATAAGGTGCCAATGTTTTTAATTGTCTGTCATCTCCCAAGAATCTCGCCCGTAAACTTATGCCCCTCAGATGTCTGCGTTGAAGTGTTTCTGATAAACTTAGGCTTAGACTGGCCCGGACTTTGCATTTGCTAATAAGCAGGAACATCTGGTTGTTACTGTCAAAATTAATGCTAAACATTAGAAAAATGACAATTCTATGATTTTGTTGTGATCTTTAGCAGGAAAAAACGGTTTCGGGCATTTAAAAAACTTCTTTAGAGGATTTAAAAGCCCTCTGGCTTTTTAAGAAGAAGAAGAAGAGCTGACTTCTAATATTATTATTTTTTTTTCTCATTACAAACGTTAATTTTTCCTTTATCCTATGATTTGTCTGTCTTCTAATGGTGTTATCAGGAAAAAAAATTGGATGGAAATATTCTTTATTTTCCTTGGGATTTAATCTTAACTTGTGTGATTTGATATTATTTTTATTAAAAAAAATAAAATCCTGGAATAAAAAGAATGGTTGAATGTGTCATGGACATACCTAGGCTTTCACACCTCTTCTTTTCCACCCAAATACTTCACTTTTGTTTATGTTTGAATCCTTGGATGAGGCAGTGAGATTATATCAAAGAACACGATGCAGATGTATTACAGGTATTTGTGAAGTGAGGAAGTATTCGGTTGAATTTCAAGGGTCAGGAGGTGATCCTTTAAGGAACAATATTTATATAATGATTTGTGAATTTTGATGTTAAAGGAGGATTTTGTTTTGAGGTGCTGTGTACTCCCTGCTCAGTAAGAGTTTAAAATGCTAACACAAGGTCTGCTTTTCAACGCCTACAGTCTGATTTGGTGCCGAAGTTGGAAGATACTTCTACTTGATCTTACCTTGTTCAGACAAAACAGGAGTTTTCTGTATACTACTTTTCTAAAACTGCTATTGTTTCAAAGTTGGAAAAGAAAATATATTTGTTGTGGAAGACAGACATATTCTAGGGCTGATTTTCATTAAGTGTCAGCAGAGCAAAACAGTGTTTGGCTAAACAGAGATAATGGAAAGAACCCAAAATGTTTTGTATGATATATACAATTAGAATCTGCAGTCTTATAAGATTAATGCAGCTATATGGCAAAGACTTGAGGCTTCCCCTACCCATGAATTCTAGCAGTAATATTCTTTGTTGGGAATAGGCAAGCAATACCAAAACTACATCATACCTATGCATGGTTTAATCATTACCGCTGCTTCACTTACACAAAAGTTCAGTATAAAGAGGGGCCTCTCCCATTAAAAGACCTCCCTAATAATTTGTGAATATTTGTGCTGAAGCTTAGATATGCAGCAGGCTTTAAATTCACAACAACAATCAAGTAGAGAGGCTTGTATCTTATTTACAGTGTATCTTATTGGCAGTAAAAAAAAAAGCTTCTCCCTTTCTGAAGCACAAGCAACTCATAAAATCTGAAAATCACTTTGAAGCATTGGCCTTGGACAGAGCTATACTGTGTAATTGGCTTTTTCAAGAACCTCTGCATCATATGTTTTAAGGTATGTACTAAGCGATTTAACAGGTTATGTCATTTTTAATTACTGTGGAAGAACATTCATAAGTCTAAAAATGCAAGTCATGTCCTCTTGGCATTACTGCTTCTAAAAGCATGATTATGCAACCTGCAGGAACTAGCACGATTTTTTCTATACTCTAAGTGCGTGATAATTCTACATTTTTGTGATCTGCAGGATGAGTTCAGTACACGATTCAAGGTAAATTAGACTTAACTGAGCTCTCAGAAAAACTGCTGCCAGGTTCTGAGCTTAAATGGTCTAAAATTAGCTCATCGAGCTCTACAATACATCACTGTTTTAGGAGCATTCTAGTTCTCCACCCTCTTAATATCATCTCCTGCAGTATAACCTCTACTAACATGGTGGGAAAAAGCCATGTCACTGTAATTACCCCATCCATACCATGGCTGCATCTGATTCCAGCAGCCAACTGTAGCAGATAATTCATTTTGGGTTTTTTTTTCCTTATCTTGAGTTCTCAGCAAATTATTAGAATTTTAAAGTGACACAGGAACTTCTTTATAGGAGAAGGTGATTTGCTTTGAAAAAGTGTCATGTGTGATTTAACCTGCAGTCTGTCGTAACTGATGTTGCCTATCTTTGACAGTTATTTCATGATTTACTTTGCTGTGTGTGTGCTCTCGCCCTATGCAGTGAAAGAATATTGATGCCTGACAAAAGAGAATCTACTGTGCTGTTCTCACTGCAGCATCCAAGCATTTGAATGGTTTTATCCAGTTCTGGGTCTGTCAGTAATCCAGTCTGCACAATGGAGGTGGAAAATCCAGCAGAGTCGTAGTACTGGGAGCTGACAACAGGTTTGTGGATTTAAAGGGAATTGCAAAACACTGAAACATCCTGTTCCAGAAAGGAGCCTAACACAGGCGCGGTTGGGTAAAGCTCTGTAGTTTTGGATGAGTAGTAGATTTGTCAAAGAAATGAAATGCCTGGGAAAGGTCCCGACCAACAAAGTAAGCTCTTCGAGTTTATGGGAAGAAGTATGCCTTCTGACAAAGTGCAAACTGACCATCTTCAACTAGATTTGGTCTTTCATCATCTGCAACACTTCTACCAATATTTGAAGTTTCCAGTACTTAAAAATATATAGAGCATATGTTGCTACTCAGGTAACTGTGTCAGCTGGGGCAAGCTTTTAGCATAAAGTGGAACTGATGACTTCATTTGAAAATAACAGGCTCATTTTCAGTAGAGGACTAGTTGAATGGAAGTTTAGTAGCGCAGATTCAAGTAACCCTTTTCCTTTAACAAAACTTGGGCTTTACATTGTAATTTTCTCTTGCTATATTTTTTTCTCCCTTTTTCATGACTAAGGTTAAAGAAATCCCTCTGCTCCCAGACAAGATGCGATAGCTCTATGTCCTTGCTCCAGTCCACTGTCAACCTCCTGTACAATTGCCCCAGTGGGACAATTCATTTCAGATACTGTGGGACATCAGACCCTACACAGCAAGGTACTGGTTTTACTTCTGTCTTTTTACACTGCACCTCGTTCAAAACGCTGCTTGTTCCAGCTTCTGCCCTTGGTTTGCTGATGTGTTCTGTTCATCTGTCTCTTTTTCTTACCTTCTTGACAGAGCCAGAACTAGAAATACCAATTTCTAGCTGAAACCAGACTAGGTGATGGTGTGGGTTTGCACATATGTGAAAGCAGATAATAAGATATGTCTATATTGGTGGTTTACAGATTTCAGTGACTTCTGGTTGCAGTGTCAATACTGGTCCTCCTTCTTCAATAGGAAAAAATAACTAGAGAAGCCACAGAAAACAGAGACTTCTGAAGTTCATTTAGTGCATCTTCTTCATTTAAGGTAGGCACAACTAACGGGAAAATGATTTTGCTTGATCTGTGTTTGGCCTTGAGAAGTCTCTGCTTCTGTTAGTGATTTTATTTATGCATGTATTGTGAGAAAGAGGTTAGAAAATGTTTCTAGGGAGAAAGAAGTGAGAAGTTTGAAGGTGTGTAAGAAGCTTGCGACAGGAGAAAGGACTGGAATTTCCAGGCTACTTGATGATAAGCTCTAAAGCACAAACTAGACATGCAAGAACCACTTCATCTTACCTGGGACAGGTAAGTATAAATAGAAAGAGAATGAATGAATGCTTGAATAGGGAAGTTAGAGCTGCTGGTTCTGTGCTGCTGCTTGCTTTCTCTCTAAGCCCTTGTTATCTGAACCAGTGTATGGCAAATGAAGCGTTGAGAGTCTCAAATTAACGGAATACTTTAGCATCCCTTTTTTATGAACCTCACAGTACAGAAAAAGTTATTCTGTTGAAGCTGTTACTTGACTATAAAGGAGGCTGTGCTGTTGTAGCCTTACGTTTCCCTTCCCAACTATATTAAAAATGCCTAGGCTTTTATGTGTTAATATAAGCTTTCACCTTGCTAATACTGCTTATTCTGCTGGACTAAATAAAAAGCTACAAATACTATATTGTAACTTTGAAGATGAAGGAAACTGAAAAGACGAAAGTTTTGATAGAAGAATAGGAGTCAGAAAATTAATTTCCATTTTAATGGGATTTTAGTTGTGTTCTGAATATGCTTCAGGTTTAAGTCCAACACTTAGAAAGCTCACATTGCAAAGAGAGTTGTAATTTCGGTGGAAGCATACGTGCTTTGTCTTCTGAAGTGCCCCATCTGCCAGGTAGCACCCTGATAGCTGATTTGTGTATGCAAAGAGGAATGAGTGTGTAATTGTTTATTTACAAAAATTGCTGTAGGATTTAGACGTGTCACGAAAAGTTCAGAGCCCCTCTGTATTGTAAAGAGAGTTTGTTTAAGGTTCTGTGAAGATGCATTAAATGAAGAAAAACAGAAAATATCTGTGGGAATACTGCTAATCCTAGAGAGCTGTATTTGCATGAGCTGCAGTTACAAGCATTCAGTAGACTTATCTGGTGAAAATATTCAAGTTTTATTTTCATTTTATTTCAAGACTAGATTTATAATTTCTCCCACAACTAAGTTGTAAGGAAGAAAATCAGCTTGGGAAAAAGAAAAAGAAAAAGCAATACTTATTTGTCTTCAGACCCTTTAAAATATTGCCTTTCCTAAGTAACAAAGCAAATACCATTTCAGATAATGACTGAATTTTAAAACAGGTAGCATTTCAGATAGACTATGTGTTACTGTCTAATAAAATAATTCCAATCTTGCTAAATTGTGGTTCCTGTATAATACAATAGCGACTCTTAGATACTTTCATTTGTTTTGCAGTGGAGTCAATTACTAAAGGCTATCTTAACGTGTTTCTAGGGAATCACCAAGTGATACAGAGCAACAATTCAATTATCTCATTTGTATCTCAGAGAGAAAAAATACAAAAAAAGACTATATTTAAGATAGAAAAAGCAGACCAAATTGTTATAGTGCTCACAGTATGGACTACTGTTCCTGCTCTCTTTTTCTGTTGTAATAAGTTCTCATCTCCTTTTTCAACAGAAAAGCTTACTATATTACAGCTCTAATTCTGGCCAGCGAAGCATTGCTTCTACTGGTGTGCTTAATGAGTTGCAAAATTTCAGTTAAAGCATCAGCACAACAATTAATAGCTGTCATTCATCCATAATGCCAGGGATTAGTTTGGATTAGGACACTGTTGATGTTTGTCTCTGGTGATTGGGTGCCTTGGGCAGCTGGCGTGCAAACATTTTGAAGCACACAGGAAGACTGGGGATGGTAAGGTGACCCACTCTGTTGCTTGTGCCTGCATCTATGCATGTTGTCTCACTTTTTTTTTTTTTCTTCAGTATCAAGCCTATAGCTCAAGAGCTGGGGCACTGAGCACTAGGCTGTCTTTCAAAGTCCAGTTTTCATTTCAGAAAGCTGTTATTATTGTTTGGCAAGGTACATTCAGGAGTGCCATGGAGTAGGTAAAGAAGAAGCTAATGTATTGTGGAGTATCTGACATGTCCAACTGCATCTTACGTTCCCAAGGAACCAAAGGCATTCCACGGGTGCACAAACTTCTTTTAATTAACCATCAGAGGTAAAGAAACCTCCGCCTCCTTTCCAGAGGCTAAATTGCCAAAGCAAATCAGAGCAGGTTGGTCTGCTCTCTCCGATTCTGATAGTTCTGTTCTCATGGTTCCAATACGGATCTGTGGGTCGTAGAAGCAAAGTTAAATCGCTTTTCAACTGAGTCAGAGCAGAGACCGGAACCAAGAACTTGCAGAAGAACACCCTTACTGCTGCACTTTACAGTAATGTAGGCTGTGGATTTCTCTAAGTCTTTCCAAGTAGAATTATTTCTATTTTCTACTTTGTTGTAGAATATTTAAGTAGTTATCTGAGAGAATAAGACGGTTTTTAGGCTAGAAATTAGGAATCAGGAAGCCTGACTCTTTTCTAGCTTTGTGCTGTTACTCTTTTCACTTCAATTTAAAAAACTAAATAAACCATGAAATGTGTCTTAAGTCACGTACCCTATTGAAACCTGCTTAGGTAACTGTCCCAAATCCTTGCTGAATATGGAGTTCTTGACTAACATTTTAATGAAAGACAGGCAGAAAAAGGTAAATCATAAAGACTTTTGATGTCCTACGTGTCTTTAGTGAATTTTAGTACACTACTATTCTGTGGTCAAGAAATTAAAATCTGATGTGAATCTAGGGAAAGTTGAGGAGAGAAATAATGCAGCTGCTCAAACAGAAGAAATCCAAGGTTATACTGGTAGCTTTGCCTTAGGAGTAAAGTGGCAGAAATTAAGTGAAAGCTGGTTTAGAGTAAGATTCTTAAAGGTTGCTTTGCTGTTCCAACTTCTTCAGTAGATTAAGAACAAAGTATTATTAAAACTTGGCTCTGTTACAATGCACAATTAGTGATGTTCCAGTTCTGGGCACCTCAATACAAGAGAGATATCGAGGTGCTGGAGCGAGTGCAGAGGAGGGCAATGAAGCTGGTG
>JAOXNO010000003.1:4345549-4356920 GCA_028565335.1 Limnodromus scolopaceus
TTAATTACACTCTTTGCAAAGAATTTCAACTGTGGGATGGGGTTTGCTGGGGAAGCTGACAAAAATGAAAACAGCCAAAGAACAGACAAACATTTTTACCACAAAATTTTGATGGAAAATTAGGTACTTTTCAAAAAATTGTGGTGAAGAAAAAAGAGAAGGAGGTGTGCATTAACAACAGTAGGGTTACGCCAAAAGAATGAGTCCAAAGTTCTGAGGCTGCACTGAGATTGTGACCCTCAATGACAGGATAAATGCTTTATTTTTTCTCATGCAAGCTGCCAGAAATAATAATTACACTTAATTTATGGTTTTCATTTGAAGATATCTTCAATAGTTCTCAAAAAACATTCCTCTGTCCTAAAGCACATTCCAAAAGCTTCTATCCCCTCCGGTAGGAGTAATTGTCCTCTTTTGTAACTTATAAAAACGTGTTGGGTCTCCTCTCGTATCTGCCTTTGGTACACAAGTTTAGCAAATGCAGACATTACTGTACTGTTTGTTTTCCAGCGAGGTGAGTGATGAGTGATGAGAACACAGGGGATGAGCGACTTACGTTGATAAGATTTTTCTGCAAGTCACCATGAGGTAACGGGAAGTGTCTGCTTTAATGATCTTTACTGTTTAAATTTTTATTGTATTCAGCTGGGGTTTTTATAGCGTTTGATTAAAGTTCACAGGAAAGATGAATTTTTAAAAGACTTCAGGTTTGTTAGATCTGCTACGGCTTGCCAGTCACTCTGCCAAAATTTTCCACTGTGTACTTCTTGTAGTTCTGCGTGGTCTAAATTTAATTGACTGAAGATAAAAAGCGTTATTATGGATCTGTCACTGCAGCCGCTCTTCATATGTTTCACTAGCTGGAATGAGCAGTCACTGGGTTTGTTTCTGACCTAATTCACAATGATGTAAAACAGCAGTGATTTCACAGAAGAGGAAACAGATTTAGCTGGTGAGAAAGCAGAACTGTGCTCATTGCTGCTCCACTAGCGCTCATTTCCAGGTGAGTGGAAGAGTAAAGTTAAAATACCAAATTTCAAGTATGTCAGAAGAGAGGTACATTACATAAGCTGTTCAGCTGATATAACAACATAATTCATCTTTTTATTTCACTGCCTCTATTAAGACAATACTGAAAAAAAGATAATAGTCTGGACTTTACAGCCCAGACTCATTTAAGACCCAATTGTCTCACAGAAGCAAAAGTCTGAAGATCAAAAAATGGACAGAGATACATTTAACATACCAAGTTACAAGAACTGGTAATGTTAATTTGTTGTATTGAAATATTTTAATACCAATAGTCTTATTTTAGTAAATTCATGTAAATTAATTTATATGTTGATGTCTGGATTTGTCTGTGTATTGATTTATCAAGTATGTCTTGTTTATTAAATTCCCCTTACTGATAACAAACAACTACTACTTCAGGTAATTGATTTAAAACATGTTGTAGATCATTGCCAGCTGATACTGTGCCAAAGTTATAGTAAAAATTAACACAGAGCAGAATTTTACGTGCCTTATTGTTGTTCCACCAAATCAGTATCTGAAGTAAGACCATGGCATCCGCCAGGAGTGTAACAGGAATTTGTTTGGAATACAAACATAGAGTACATTGATGGCAGGACCAGGGCTTTTTTTATGCCTATGATTTGTCTTAATAGCTGACTTTGAAGGAATAGAAGTCACTGTGATCTTAACAGGAATATGCAGGGAGAAGTTGAGACTGTGATCCCGCCTCTATTAAAATTGATTGTAATGTGGTGGATTGGGTCTCTCTCTAATCTGGGGTAATATCAAAACTTCTTGAGAGTCTTCCTGTGAAACGCAAACATGAGATTGAAATGAGGAGTCTTGTGTGCATTGCAATGAGCAGCCTTTTTAGGCCTGTAAGGTAGGAAGTAAGAGGGACTGAGACACCTGAAAACAAAGCCCTTGTCAGAGCAGAAACATCCAGCTTCCTGTCAACACCAACAGTTAAATGACTCGACTCGGGAGCTCTTAAAGCAATAGCTTGGCCTGGAGCCAGGAGCTGTGAACATCTCTGCTCTTCCACTCCAGGAAAACTCTGTGAAGTCACTGGAGGAGGATGAGAACAAACATGGTACTTGTTAACAGACAAATGAATAATTGTCCTCTTATTAATTTGATGAAACAAAAATGAAAGTGGTGGGTAGTGATTTACTGCTGAGAAAGAGAGACAGCCATGGTATGACATGGCATGTTGCTTTTCCAAATCAGTTTTTCAATATTATTATATAGATATTATTAAATGAATCACTAAACGGAAAAGGTCAAATTAAGATTTGGAGTGTTCTTCCTTAGTTACTTAGTTTCTTCCCTAGTTGCTTCAGTAGCGTTTAGCTGACTGAGGGCAGCAAAATGTTTAAGTGTATTTCTAGGGTTGCTTCATCCAAAATCATTAAGTGTCTCTAACCTCCAGAATTTGGACTTATTTGCATACTGTGTGCCTCATGTCTTCCTGCTGGGTTGCTTCTCCTGCTTAAGAGTATTTCCATTTGACAGAGAAGATCCCCATTAGAATTTTCAAATTAGGTTTTTAAAATTTTAGTCCAAATTCTGAAGACAAGGGCTCAGACTTGTCTTCTAACAGTATTTGTATCTTGGCCTTCTGGCCTTGGTGCTTGCAGAAAGACCAACCAATTCTCAAACATTTCTTGCAATAAAGATTTCCAGTTGGCTTTAGTTTTTTTTGGCCGTTAAAAATGTGTTTTCTACTGTATTTTGTACTAATGATTTGTTGTTTTTTTTTCACAAGAGTGCTTGCAAAAGGCAAAGTTTAACTAATAAACATGCAAATGTGTTCACAGGAAGGTTTGTGCCAGAAATTTTAATGGGTTGCTGTTCTGCTCCTGGTTGAGAAAATTATGGTGGTTGCTCTAACTGTCTTCCTCTTTTCAAATTTCTTTAACCAATGATGGAGCAGAAAAGAACTAGGTGAAAGGAAGGTCACCAACCCAACGTCTACATTGGAAACATTAAAACATGAGTCCCTCTGACTTTTCCCCAAGCAGAAATCTACTTAAATCTACGTTTTGTTGTCTAATTTTAAATAGCCAATTGGAAGAAATGTCATTCACGAGTAATTATAGGCTTTAAAAAATATTGCTGTGGCAAAATAATATTTGGGAAGGTTTTTGTGTGTGAAAACTGTTTTCAGTTCTTTTGATTGCAAGAAACTTTGTAATGATGAAGCTTTACTGAAAGGTGCTTCTACATTTCAGGCTTAGTTACGTATTTCTCACTTTTCTCATTACTATCCTTCAGTTTCTTTCTCTGTCTCTTTCTCTCCCTCCCCTTGGTCTTTGAAAGAAGTAATACCTGTGACACAGAGCACTTCAAGCTATGCTTGAAGTATACAGTAGTTTCACATCTAGGTTTTGAGTAATAAGAAAAAAGCATAATCAAAGACATAGTTGTGTTACCCTTCTCCACTTACCTTCCACTAGCAATGTTCGGTATTGATTTAAAAGAATAAGGATGTGGACCGTGTATTCTAGTGCCAACCCCAGCATCACCTCACCTGTACTCAGTCATGAGCTCCCCTTCCCTCTGCATTACGTGTGATGCAGCGTATGTAATCTCTGTAGGTGTTGCTTTAGGAGCCTACATCTGGCTCATTTACTGGGGCAAAACCATCCCTCATTTGTCCTGCTCCTCAGGACAAAGACTGAAAGCTCAAATGTAGTTCTTGTGCTTCTGTTATGCCAAAGATAGAAACAAAGCACATTTCAGAGCTAGTTCAGCTAGTCAGCTGGGAGAACACTGCAGGTTACGTCAACTCATGTAATATCGTCTACTGTAAAGACAGATTTTCTTTCCCTCCCTCAAAATTAAACGAGTCTTAAAATCTGTATTGCTAAACATGAAGTTATCGAACAAAAACCTGAAATATCACACTTGTATTCCTTAAAATATTGAAGAAATTTGGGTCAAATTCAACAGGACAAATCTAAATGCCGTTGGGAAGAACTAATTAGATTTTTATATTTCCGTAAAACATCCTTTATTTCTGAAAAGGCACATGGCTACTATTACATCTCTCAGCAATAGTGTTTACAGCAAAAAAATGTTCAATTTGTGTGTGATATAGAAACTTAACACAGAAATAAAAAAAATTTTAAAAGCTCTTTAGACTGCACAGTGGGCCAAACAGAAAGACATCATTGCTGTGACTGACCTACAGAGTACTTTTTGGTAAAAAAAAATTGGTGTGCTGATGCATTTTCTGTCAAAAGAAAATGAAAAATCAGAAAACAAGGCTGTAAAACCTTTTAATAAATATGCAGATAAATGCCTTCCAGACCTGCCTCGAGCATCCACTTGTGATGTGGTGGGGCCATCTGTAGATCCAACTTGCAAAGAGATTTTCATTTAAGTATCAGTTGCTGCGGTAACCACATGAAGAGCACATCAAATGGATGCCAGGACCGGACAGGTTTCTCTAAGAACTCCATATACATGAATGATCGGTGGTGATCCAATTCCAAAATGTTATCAAAATAGATTTGCACTGCAGTTGACTTAACTTTGCCTTCTCCAGAGGTCTGGACTTTGTTTCTGGTCCCCAGGGGTTCTCATGAGTTAGCAGCCCTGGGATTTCGTCATGATCTCGTGGATTTCCCACAAAGGAAATGCTAGTGGATTAACAGAAGTGATACAGTTTCATACTCGCATGTTTATGCTGCCTTCTCATTGTCAAGGGCTGGGCTGAGCCGAGCCTTGGGCTCTGTCAAAATGTTGTGTAATTATCACATGATAATCACACACTGCAGTTTCTCCCAGGCTTAATCTGATTTCTGCACGGTAGTTGTTGCAACCTACTTAAATTTCACCCACATGTAGTTAACCAATATAAATGATTAGATTTGATTTTCCGTGGTCAGAGCTATGTTACATACAAGGTTCATCAGCAGATATTTGATCTTTACTGAGGTCTTTTTCGTTGGTTCTTTTGCATCAAAAAGTGGCTCAGTCAGCTTGTATGAATAGTTGAGTTAGTCATAATAATGATCTGGTGCTTACTGTTTAACAAAATCCTGAGTTTCCCTTACTGTTTTGTAAGGTTTGGGTTTCTGCTTGGTTTTTGTTTTCCCAAGGAATGTGTGAAGGGAGTGAGTGTGTCGTGGTTTAGACACAATTACATGGGCTGGGTCAGTCAGCGTTCCAACTTTATCTGGAAAGGGGATGGAAGGCAACTCCTTAAAGATTGCTTATTTCCCTTCCTCTCCTACCTCCAAAATACATTCCAACAGGCTGGTTTCTTTAATCTTGATCCAATCTTGAGTATGTTGAGGGTTTTTAGATAAATGATGCTATGTCAAAGGGTTTGGGGTATTTGGGAATACTCTCAAAACAAGGTCCTGTCTGTTCTGTATAGTCAGTGCGTGTCCCTTGCCCCCCTGCCCTGGCAGTAGCGTGTTGGCAGCATCACAGCCATGCAGTCGGGTCAATAAGAAGGTGTGGATCTTAGACGGCTTAAAGTCTACTTTTTTAAAAAAATACACTTTGTATTTGATAAAAATACATGAGAAGTCCTTTCACAAAATTGAGGAAAGTTCTCTTTTCCACTCTAAGTTGCTGCATACTTAATACTTTGGGGTACTGTGTTAGGCAATTTATGCCTAGCTGTGCCTAGATGGATAGGGTACGTAGGTGTCAAGTTGTCCTCTGATCTTCAAGCCTATTGCTTCATGACCTCACCAGAAGGTGTTCAGCCCATGCAAATGACAGGTGATTTTGGACTCCTAGCATTTTTTTGTCCCTAGTCAGCAAGTACAGCTCTAAAAATGTCTCTGTCAGGAGGCAGGGAGTAAGTCTCCGCATCAATTATATCCTCTCAGCTTTGCCAACCACTTAAAGCAATTAGATCTGAAAACGTGCTGGCTAAATTTACATGGAGCACATTCTTCCTGCCCCTTGCTTATTGTGTTGTGCTGGAGACAGACCACTAGCAGGGCATCAGAGAGCGCATTGTGCCCCCAGCAAGGGCTCCAGGTTGCTTGCAGAGGGTAGCCTCCCAGTTTCTCTGGTCACACTCAGCAGATTTGTCTGCCCGTGTTGCTGAAATGAACCACAGTCTGCTGGTCCTCACAAGAGGCAGGCTGCGCTCATCCAGGAAGAGAAGTTTCAGAAGTGATTCATTTCTGCATTTTAAGTTTTCTGCTTTGAACGTATAGACAAAGAGAAACCACTTAACAATAGATAGAAAGCCAGAGAGGAGCAGCCCAAAAGAAACAGCAGAGCTCTGAAAAACCCCTGGAAGTGCACAGGGAGACTAGGGGCACTTATGGGACAAGGTCAGTGAGTGAGACAGTAGAATAGTCCATTTACATACTTCTGGCTTTTGGACCTGATTTCGTGTGAATGCAACAGGTCTGGGAGACGTTCCTCCACACAACTCAAGCCCTGTAAGATCCACACCTCATGATGGAACTGGTAAGAGTTCATCTTAAGTCTAATATTTCCAAAGGGCTGGAGCTCAACCTGCGAAACTTGAGTTTTAGGCAGGCAGTTGACTCTGTGCTGCCTCAGGATGCCACATATTAGTGTTTGTCAGTAGGCTCAGCTGCCTGTGTGTAAGGCCATGGTGTTTAAGTCCCCATGGTAAAATGCTGCCTCATCTTCAACTGAGACTGGCCTTGCCCTTCTAATGTTAATTTAGTTGTTGCTTGCTGAAGTTGCTCACTGCCTCACAAACGGAGTAAAATTGCCAGGTGATAGATTCTTCCTGTGGCAATATGGCAAAAATTTATTCCCCAGAGAGGAATCCACATGCATTGTCTGTATCACTTAAAGCTCTATCCATGACCTATTTGGGGAGCTGATGGGTCTTAGTTCGCCTGTGCTTCATCTAATCTGGGATGAGTTGTATTCATGGGAAATTAAATCAGCATTAAGATTGTTTCATAGATAGTCTTGATTCCTTGATCTTCCAGGGGAAGCTTTTCAATAAAGCTCTCGGCTATTTAGGAGAATTTGCTGGCTGAGAGCCTTCTTGATAACACTCCTGTGCTTGTTTCCTGACTGCTTTTGAAGGTATCTTAGAATCTTTTTAAAATTATCTTTATATCTTGCTGTGCTGCTAAAGATCCAAGTTTCTCACTAGCATGGACAGATGTTTCTTGGATGTTGTTAACAGCTAGAAAATAGGAATGTGTAAAAAAAACCCTTCTCACTATAAGCTAGTGGATCTTCAATTTTCTTCAGTTGCTTTTTGTCTGTTTCCATCATCTGCAAAATATACTGCACCGTGTCGTCAGTGAGTGGCACTCGAGCAAAATGTAGAAAATTGGGATAATCTGAATTTCAACAAGATTCAGGTCTAGCTTTTTGAATCACCTATGCTGACTTTTTCACAGTGTTATGGACTACCTGTGAATTGGAATAAATGCCCAAACAAATAAATATGCAGGGGTAATTCTGTGTAAAAGGCAAAGAAGCAAGACTCATCATTTAGATCCAAATCTGAGTTGGAAAAAAATCCTTCTAATTCTAATATCTGTTAAAATGTTTTCTTGAGTTTCTTTCATTTCCAAAATACCCTTGTTTTTACTTTCCACCATCCTCTGAAGTGGTTACTGACCATACACAACAGCACTGGGGTGTTTAGTGTGGAGAACCCCCAAAAAATCACACTCTTTTCACTTTTGCACTGAATGAACTGCTGAAAAAAGAAAATAGCAGCATCTTTTGGAGGAAAAATAAAACAGGAATGGTGCAGGGTTCCTAATGTGGAATCTTGATTTGGAGATCTGCAAGCATACTCACATGAAAGTAAGTGAGGTTTTTAACCTTAGTAATGTTCCATTTTACTATGTTCATAAAATATTACGCTTCTTATCTTTATCATGCTTATGCATCTTTGAAAACCCATCTTAAAATACCAAAAGGGAGATAAAAGCTGATGTTGTTGGGGTCACTGACATTGACTCCTACCTGGAAGTTTTCTCTGGATGAGAACGTGACAAATGAACAACCCTAATAACATAGGCCAAAGGTCCATACAGTCCAAGACTGTCTTGGACTTACAGAGTCCAAGATAGAGGAACTAGAAAGAGCAGGGAAAGCTGTCCTCCGTCCCCCAGTACATCTTCATAACATCCAGTGCACTGTAGTACTGCTGCTACTTGAGCTGTAACTGGGACCTCACATGGATTTTTCTGTCTTGGGTTTGCCTAATTGCTTTTTGAACCTGTTAAAAATTTAGTTGAACTTGTACTGCTGTGAAATACAAGGAATTGAATTCTGAATGAGCTGCTGCATTCAGAAACATGAGAATCAGTTCAGAGTAAAGAAGAATTGATCCCAACAGCTAAGCCTGCCACCGTGTGCTAAATATATTTCAGAACAATCCTTTGCTGCAGATGTCTGGAGTTGTATAGTAGGCAGTGGAAAGAAAGAAGAAAGGAACCTTGTGTGAAATCCAGAGCCAGGGCACAAGTTTTGCAAGAACAGCTATTATTCTGGCCAAAGAGTGGAAGATTTCACATCCTACTTGACTAAAGAGTTGCTTCCAAAGCAGAGATTTCTGCCTATTGAAGAAAAGTGAACCTTTCACGTGACACAGATATGAAATGCATCTATCAAATCAGACTGTGAAAACAAGCTGGCGTTTGAACAAATTTTCTTTTTATGATGCAGGTTGGGTTTCTGAAGAGAATTTCCTTACAAATACAAACAGTTACAGTAGCACCGACTTATTTAATCCCCATTCTCCTTCCAGCTAGATCCCTGGTTCTCTGCTCCTTCTACATTCCACTGACTAAACACACAAAACTAAATTGGAAAAGTAAATGATGCTTTCTTTGTGAAAGCTCTCTGCTTGTTTCTGTACCTGCCATAGGTCTTGTTTTTTGAAAAAGAATCCATATTTGAAGATTTTCATTGAAACTTAAATTTTGATGAAGATAGCAAAGAGAAATTTTCATGGAAGAAAATGCCTTTTGATCGATTACAGTTAGGAGGTTTCATTTACTTGTCATAGATTCTTTATTCAGCCTCTGGTCTTTTCTCTAAGGATTATGGGAGAAAATTCTTACATGTATTTTTATAGTACCAGGTACTAATAACTAAGATGTAGCAAAATAAAAGGTTCAGAATACTTTTTCAGAAGGATGCTGTGGATGAAAGCAGTATGCAAGATGAAATATGCATGTCTCCTATAAAGTAGATAGCTTGTAAGCCTTGTGTTTTATTTTTGCATTTTTAGTGTGAAATATTTTTTTTTTGCCTATTCTGATATAAAAAGGCATCACACAACATATTCCTTAGATTATTTAGTACAGCTGTGGGTGTCTCTTGTGTACCATTTATGTCTCACCTAAACATCATATTTGAATTTCACTCACTGATGGAAAAATATTTCTTCCTGTGAGAGTTTCACTGCATGAAACATTTTTAGTATGTGCACCACACAGGTAAGGGTGTGAGCTGGAGTCTCATGCTTCTGAGTGCAGGTGAGGGTAGGTTTCAAAGGCGTTTGGGTTTTTTTATAAACATCCTTCTTATAGGAATGTTGATTTTTAAACATCCTGAAATCCCATATTGCCACTACACGGTCTGATCAGTGCTTGGTCAGAAACCCTGATCATCGTGTTCCTAGACTCGGCTGACAGCAGCGAAGAGTAAAATCAACTTGGGGATTACCTTTTCTTTCTCTGAAGGAACGATTGTGACAGCCAATTTGAATAACCACTGGGGCCAAAGCAGGTGACAGGGAAACTCCTAAGTTTGGAATCTCCCTGCATTCTTCCTTGGTCAACGTATGTTTGGAGACGCGGCCTGAGGAACAGGTTTGTATGAAACTATTTTGCATGGCTGTACAAAGTGCAGCAGTGTGTCATGAGTGTCTTCCCTGCACCCACTAGGTCGGAAACCAGAAATGCTGATGAATCATGTTTGCTTTGGCAACCTCCTACTCGGGTTCCTTCTCAAACCTCTTGTCAGACCCAGGTGTCTTTTGACACACAGGTGGGACGGCTGGGATCTACGAGCTTCACCGTGCTTTTTCCCTGCTCCTGCTGACATCTACTGGTAGAACAACGTCAGCTTATGCATTCGCAGAAAGTAGCTTAGGTATACATCAAGTTTAATATATGCACCAAAACGCAATGTAGAATTTATTAGTGTAAATGTTTCTGTATTTGTTTGGGCTATTCTGTGAGCAAAAGGAGGTAGATTTGTGGCAGGAAGGCATGGTTCTTGACAATATTGAAATGAGAGCAGAATAAATCACTGCAATGGGTTTTATAGGCAGCACTTCAGCTGAGCTATGAATAAGTGGGATTATGCTGTCGTTGCCTTGAAGGCTTTTCTGTGGTTTTGTTTAGTTTGCTTGTTCTACTTTCCTTACACAAAGGATATTTGGTAGGAAGTGTCATACTACCAGAGGTTACTGAAAGCCAGGCTCACTATGGGAATCTGAGAGAGTACTTTTTGTTATAATCAATGCTTTCTGGCTTTCACATGCCACAGGCTGTTGGTTTAGGAAACAAGGGTAAGGCATGCTTTTCTTTCTGCTAATGGCCCATCTTATGTGCTTTCTTCTTTTTTTTTTTTTTAGGTTCCTGACACTGAAAATTAATCCCCTGAAAGAAAGACCTTTAGAATACAGCAAGCAAAGAACAAGAAGCTGTAAATGGAGAAAGAGCCAAAAATGGATTTTTAGCCCTTTTGGCAGCCAGAAAATTCTATTTGGATAAGGCACAGACTTCATAAAAAAATAAAAATAGGTACTTAAGGATGATATCCTTGTTCACCTTATTAGTGGTCTATGAATTCAGAAGCAAAATGCACTGTGAGTAGCTTTGGGAGGTTGAATTCTCTTCGTGTATCTGCAGCTGATTTCGCTTTACCTAGGGGTAAGTCTTTTGCTTGTCCATATGTCATCTTTCCCATGTAAACTAGCACAAGGTACTATGTGCAAGTGTTTGTGAGAATTTTGAGGAAGGGAAAGCATTTTTCTGCTGATATTACAGTACTTGATTGAAGACCCAGCATGAACATTGCCCAAATTCTCTATGCCTTACTCCTATGAGACCTGAACTCACTGGGGATGCTCACTGACAGAGGCAGAAAATCAGAGCCGTATTCAAAATGCTTTCTAAATGCGATACCCCCTCTGCTCGAGAGCTGAACTCGGGCTTGCTCAGTTCTTCTTAACACACACATCAATATGTGCACAATTAAGCACGAGAGACTGGTCGTGTGATAAGTTCTTATTGATCCTGTTCTGAAGCTCTGGAAACAGAACAGAAAAGGCTTCTAAGTTAGAAAGCTCTTCAGTGGGGATGGGGGTTTGGGGTGTCAGGGAGGTTTTTGGGGTGACAGGGTGGTTTTGGGGTGG
>JAOXNO010000003.1:4357020-4389799 GCA_028565335.1 Limnodromus scolopaceus
GGCAAGCTGTTCTCCATCATTTTAAGGACTTGATTCGGCAGGACATCCCCAGTGGTTTGTGCTCTTAATAAATTCCTACAAGAGTCCTAGAGATGGTAGCTGAGATAGAGTACTGCTAAGCGCATCAGAAGGGGAGATGAGAAATTTAAGCTCTTGTGTTCAGAGGTAAATTTGAAATAGTCAAGCACATTGATGGCCTGCTGAGAACTGAAGCTAAGACAGATCTCTGAATACTCTAAGGCAGATGTAGTGTCATGAGCAAGAAATTATCTGGGAAGGGTGGGGGTGTAGTGTGTGAAATGGGATCATACAAGAATCACAGAGTCCTGGAAGACAAATTAAGATTGAAGGAAAAAAGTTGGTTTTGATATATTTTCCTATATTTGTACATTTGGCTTTGCAACAAGCAGACATAAAAAAAATCAACACAGATTTGGATTTTTGAGGACACATGAGATGTAAAGACCATTTAGATTCTATTTGGTCTTTTTTATAATAAAAGTAAGTAATTTAGATCCGATTCTATAAAAATATACTTTAGAGCTATATTCCTGCCTGTTAAGCAGGACGTTGCTATGCTCACAATGTCAGCTCATTGCACAATATATCATTAAACTTGTTTTTTAATTATGGCTTAGGAGATTATATCCAGGAAGTTTACTAAACCAGGAAGTACAGGTCCCAGAAAGACATAAATGCCAAAACAAGTAAGAGTTTCCTCAGTGACGCAGGTACTTGCTGTGGTAAATGTAGGTGTTTTTCCATGGAAAAGTTCTCAGTTTTCTACTGTTGCTCTTGCGTGAGGCGAAAAAGCCCCTGATGCACTTAGAGCAGTTGGACAATGAAAGAATGATATTGCTAAAGAAAGCTTATGAATGATGATAAAATAGAGAAACTCACCTTAAATTGCTAATTTACTAGAATGTGTCTCTTGGAATGAAGCCACTTTGGAAAGGACCTTGAAGATTTTGATGCTATAAGTCTTAAAAAGAACAGTGTTTGTATATGAAATTTCTTGATATCTCAAAAGCAAGTCCTACAGGTTTCCTGAAATTGTCCATACCAATGGAGTACAGAGAAGAGGGGACTCCTGAGAAATGCTCAGGATAACCAGAAGGTTCCTGTGATCCAGATGGACTATTCCATCCTTGGATAGGTATTTTCCACAATTGTTATCTACTTGGTATAACTTAAAGGGAATGGCACATTTGTCACTGTGCTGAGACTCTAATGACCCATAGCAGGATAAATTATGCTGTACTCTCACACAATTGTTTCCTTGAAATATGTTTACTTTTCTGTGTGTGCAGGCTAGGATCACGCTCTGGTTAAAGACATCAAGACTGTCTTGTGAGCACATTTGACGATTCCTCCAGGCAAGGTCAGCTATTTCTGTCAAATTTACATATGAAATAGTAAGCTTAAGGATTCCTTTCCTCGGTGCAATTTGTAAGAGAATTAATGAATTGTCTCTTGATAGATATTTCAAAGGCAAACGAGAAACATTTTGTAATTAACTGCAGTACAATGCCTGTCCGCACTGGTTGTCCTCAAATCTAGGAAAGCTGTAGACCTGGGAACTGACTGGTGGTGTGTGATGGCAAAGTCTGAGCGTTTGCGAGTGTATTGGTTCCTTGTCCTCTTTTCCTGCCACAAATATTTACCTTGGGCTTCCTTCCTTTCATTTCTACAAGTAATTCCTTGCCATCTCTTTCTGCCAGCTGATCGTTTCCCTGTTGTCCTCTTGCCCATAATGAACAATCCAGCAGCAGTATTGGAGTGATAGAGCTCTTTCCCAATGTAGCTCGATCCTGTGAGGATCAAGTATCACACAGCAGGAGACTTTGAGCTTCCTCTCCGCCAGCGCTTGTGACACTGACTGACCACAGTGTCACATTATCGTACCTTGGAAACCAGCTTATAAAAAATGTAAAATTAAATAGGGCCACAGGTTTGTTAGATTTAGTAAAAACAAGCATTGTCCTGCAATACAGATCTCCACGGTGGGTGCAGGGGATGCTGCTGTTAGTGTGTCTTTAGCCACTTTTTACTTCGCCAGCCAAGAAAGATCAGTATTTTGCAAAGTCACAGCCACTGACACGGCACAGCTAAAGAAATGAATTTTCCTGCAAGGGCAAGCTCCCGGCAGCTGATTTTGCTGCAGTGCCACGCAGCAGCCGGGCGGTGGGGCACAGGCTTCGCTGGTCTCTGCTGGTGAGCTGACATCAGACAGGACTGATGCTGAACACCACTCTGGAGGTTTATTGGGTTCAGCAGAGATAAAGCAGCAGCAGCAGCCGCCTGCAGGTTAAAGTTTTGAAAGTAGAATGCTAGAAAATTAGAGGTGTGGGCCAGCAGGTCTCTCGGAACCACTGGCAAAGGCTTGCACACCCAGGTGGCAGAAGTAAGAGATAGGGGAAAATAAAAGAGCAGGGAACCGAGCTGAAACAAACATCATGTACCTGTATCTGCCTCTGTTTATGAAACCATTTGGGGCAGTAATTAACTGGGGACACTAGTTTGTACTAGCAATTTCAGCTTAACATATATTTTTTTAACAGCAAGGACCAGGCAAAATCCAATAGAAAAGCTGGGGTTTAATATAAGATGAAACTTTCTCATTTAAATTCAAGTAAATTAAGATCAAAACCGCAGAAGTCCTCTAACAGAGTTACTATGCATTTATTGTGCTGTAATTGTGAGCAGAGTCATCTCCAGTCCCTGGGCATGCTGTGAAAGACTCAGACTGAGCTTCAGAGCATACAGGAGTCACAGTGCTGCTTGGCAACTTGCAGGAGGTTTTAGTTCTAGGTTGATAAACACATAATCGTGACAAAATAAAACTTAGAACAACACTGCTTTGATACCCACGAAGAATTTTTTCCTTTCCTAAGCCAGTGCCTGGCTTTGGTGCAGTCAGTGCACATCTCTGTTTAGGAGCACACAGTAAAAGGGGCATTCAGATGTTTGGAAAATTCCATAACTGCCCAGAAATACCTGCTCTGAGACAGTGTGGCTATTAATTTATCAACTATGCCACTAGGTCAGCATATTTTTCCACTGCAAATGAAATGAAATTGCTTATTTTGTAGCTTATGAAATTGCATTCTCTGGATGTACTCCCCAAAATACCCTGCAGGTAAAGGTCTGTGTTAACACACATGGCTAACATCATGTCCTAAATAACAATGGACTTGGAAACTTCCCCAGAGAAAGTAACTGTCAAGTCAAGGCCTTTCACTAACTACACCATGGCACCAGCTCCTAAACGCTTGTGTCCAGCATATGTTATACTCTGCACCTGAGCTGTTCTCAGCTACTGGGAGGAAAGTTAATAAAGAGATCGCTACAATAGCCAAGAGCTTTGTCAATCAGAGGCGTCCTGAAGAGCCTTCCCCTCTGCCCTCACCCCCTACACCCCAGAGTACAGAGATACATCGCACAACTCATCTTAAAAACTGCTGATAATTTACACAACACTTTTACCTGTCAGAATTAGACCCTATTAAAAATTACTCAGGCCCTAGAAATTGTCATCATCTTCTCCCCCTTCCATTTTTCAGATGACGAAGAGAATTGACATCCCATTTTCAGGCATCGGTGCCATGACGCTAATCCTGACATTGCTGCTTGTGCCATAAAGGCAGGTCAGTCTCCCTCAGGTTTGAGAGCCTAGTCTTTGCGAAGAGTAAGTAAAAGCACTCCTCTAAGTCAGGTAAGGTCCTTCCTTCTCAGCTCACTTTTAATTATAATTGCTAGCATCTTCTTTCTTTGTGAGGGCTGCAAATCCAGTTGGGGATCTGGCGAGCTGATCTCTGACAATATCAAATGTTCTCAGAACTCTTAATCGAAGGCAGCCCATGAAAGCACCCCGGGGAGCGCTTTATTCACTGTGTTTAAAAGGACATGAAAGTACAATAGTTCTCTTTATACGGGTACAAAGCAGCCAATTGATCTTGTCAGTTTAATAAATAATACAATTGCTTCCATCAGACACTGTTAATAGACTCCTGTCTGGACTAATGTTGTACAGAATTGTACAAGTACAGAAATGTTATCTACCTCCATCTGCCCTGGATTAACCACCTCCCCCTTTATCTCACCTAGAGGCAAAGCTTCCAGCAGTAGTCCCTGAAGGGTATCAGGTCCCCCGATTGTCATCTCTTTCTTCATTTTAATGCGTGTTCTTGGAAGAGACAAACTAATTTCCTGATGCATCTGTTGTCTGGCTGGTTCCTAGCATTTTTACAGATTCAAAGAAGCCTGAGAATATAAAATAGGCAGCAGGTTTGGGGATTTTTTTGTTTATTCTTTAAACATTCACTGTCTACGTGGTCTCAAGATGCAGAATTAGGACCATGCTTTTCAAACATTGCAAAGGCAAAGGGAAGCTTGGATGCAGCTTCTTACCTGGGGCATTACGTATACAAGGGCCAGACCTCAGCAAAATTGACACAAGGCTTTGGTTCAAGAAACTCACAACTCAGGGGTTTGGGATATTTCTGGTTTGGCGCCAGCATAACCAGATCATGCCCTTCTGCAGATTCCCCACTCAGCATTTTAAGCAGGCCCTGAGTTTTTGCATTATCAGTACTGCTTTCTTGGTGAGCATTAGATGGGACACAGACACACCAGTGCTTGTTGAGAAAGTGCCAGTAACGTTAGCAGAGGAAGATTTTAAAAATGTCATTGTCATTTTCTTGGCTTTGGTTTGTTTTCCTTTTTCTTCTTTCTCTGCCACAACACAATGTGGTTCTGGGTTTTGCAGCTGAGGTATGTGATAAACAGGCAAGGAGAGAATGTATTTGTCCAGGGTTTTCCGGACCAGAACGTTATGCTTTGAAAATAATTAATTTTAGAGCAGTTATAGACTTTAGATCTTTCTACCGATGTGTCTACCTAAATGTATGTTTATATATGTATGGAGGTTTTTATATATATAAAAATTAAAACTATAGGTATGTTTTTATATATATGTACACACATATGTATGAATCTAGTCTGTGCTGTCAGAGTCCCCACAGGTTGTTTCCCCAGATGATGAGAGACCTCTCCGAGTGCTGCTGAGCTCTCCAGCTCAGCCTGTCAAAGGAGATACTTTGCGGTGAGTGAGAGATTGTGGTGAGATGTTGTGGTTGACTGATCCCCTTCCTTGTGTTTTCAAGCAAAATACCTGTGATCTTAATGCTGGAATCAGTTATTCAATTGTTAATAATATTTTGTTTATCTACAATAACCTGAGTAACCAACTAGGAAAAAGAGCTGGTTTTGACAAGTTATTTAAGTTCCCTATATTTTGTTTTTCCCTGCTGCAGGTAGGTAGTAACAGTGCCAGAACTCCAAGGGGCATTTGGAGGGTAAAAGCATAATTTACATTGAGCTGCTCAGGTATTTTGGGTACTGTGATAACATATGAAAAAAAAAGAGATTTCTATCTAAGCAGAGAGACATTCTAGTTGAATGATGAGGTCCTACAGCATCAGGGGAAGTCGACAGACCTGGGATTCTTTTGGATCAGTGGGGAAAGCAATTTCTGGGGACTGAATGCTTCATCCCAAAAGCCTTTCTCCCTGGATCCCTGTGTGATCAAGCCTGTGCTTACACAGTTATTGCTTTTGAATTGTTGTTGCATTGCTTGCAGAGAAAATACTCACAATGCTGCCCTTCTACTTGAAGATGAAAAATGCTTTTTATTTTAAATACAAAAACTAATTGAAATCCAGACTCCTTAACTAGTTCTAGATATAACTTCAGAAAGAAAAATCAGCCTTTTAAATAATAAAATGCTCGTGTTGAAAATCAGTTTTCTTCACTCCCACATCCATTTTGAATTGAGGTTACTGTGTTTGAAGGGTAAGACCCAATAATGCTTCTAAAGCCACAACCGTTATTTGAAAGGCAGCTCTGTGCTCTTCTTTGAGTGCTATTGATGCTTTCAGCTGTGGCATGAAAGACCTAGAACTCTGATCTCTGGTTTTGGCAAGTCAAGTCATTCAATTCAATTTTAGAACCGTGCAGCTGTGAAGCTTCACAGTTTTTGATGTTTAAAAAGGTAGGGATTATTTCTGTTCTCTGTGAATTGTGAGCAACCGCTGCTTCTGTTAGCAAACCCAGGAAGAAACCTGTCTGTCTGATGTGCATGGACTGTCACTGACACCTGCGCAAACACCTGAGTAGATATTACACATCTGGCTGGTATTTCTGAGATCAAAGCGCTCTCTGATGCTCTGCTGCCCTTTGAACAGCATTTAATTGGCCGTGAGACCACGTTTTAGGCCCTGGGACTAAGCTTTGCCTCCTCGGGTCACTGGGTGAATTCGGTTTAGGTCTGTAGGAAACTGGTTGGTGTTCTCAGCCTCCTTTCTAGTGGAGAGAGGGCTGCATCGTTATTCCCGTTGCTCCGGTTCTCTCCCCTGCAGAGAGCGGTGGTGAAGAGGGGAGTTTGCAGTTCCTGCTCTTTCTTATGGGGGGTTACTGCAGGTTGACTGAAGTACATTAGGATGGACTGTTCAGCCTAGGTGTCCTCTGCAGAGAAGATTTCAGGCAGGTCTGGCCAGCCTTGATCTTACAAGGCTTGTGCCAAACTCTTCAAGCACCCGATTCCCCGGGGAGCAGAGAATAGCATACGAGTGTTGGGTGCTAGCCTGGGCATGAAGCTGGGATTCAGGGTGAACAGACACAGCTGGCCTTGGCAGCTGCTCCTCACCCACCTCACCTGCTTAGCGCTGAGCCCAGGCTGAGGGATGAGCCCTGAGCTCGGCATTCAGTGCCTCGCTGATGCAGAGGACTTGCCTCCCATCCAGCCTGGACCATGGGCACGAGCGGCGTGTGGCTGTCAGTCCACCCCAACAGCTAATGGCAATGCCCTCCATTTCCAGCACTCTAAAACCAGCCTAGTCACTGAGCTCACATCTGGGGGCTTCTCCCCAGGGGATTTCAGAGCGCGTTCCTTTATTTTCATTAGAAACGGAGACCATTTGGTTTAACTGTCTGCCAAAACATGTGGAGAGCTGGGATGTGAACACAGGCTCTGTTCTGCAGTCAAAGCAGGCTCTTCTGGACACTGTTCCCCCTCTACTAAATAATACAGCATTACAAGCGTGTCTGTGTCGGGATGCTGTGCAGCACACATCTTGCTGCAAAGACAGCAAAGCCAAACTGCTGTTCCTGTACCCAGGGAGAAGTACAGTGCAGACTTTGCCCCTGGGACAGGGCAGTGAATTGGCCCTGGTTGTCTCCATTCTCTAGTAGAGGAAAAGTGTCTGGCATTGCAGAGAGGGGCAGACCAGGTATTCTGTGCAGGAAAAATAGTGTATCTGCATGCGAACCACACGTGATGGACTGCCTGCTGCTAACCAACGTACCGTGGTGTGCATTGTCACTCAGTAGCTCTCATAAAAAGGTCACTGCGCTGAGGGTATTTATTTACTATATGGTGAAAAACGCCACTTAGGGACTTCATAGATGGGATCTGGGATCCAGGTCTCTTCCATGATGATTTCACAGCCTGGGTAGATGTTGGATGGATGCACGGCAGGGAGATGCAGGCAGTCAAAACAACCTGAATCGACAGTGGATGTCAGGACACAGACGGGTGTGAGGAAGAAAAGGAGGAAGGATATGGGCAGATGTCACTATGGAAGGGAGAAAGCAAAGTCATGCTGCAGGATGTCACTTCTGAGCAGAGGACTCTGCTGAGGACTCGATTCTGTGGTGTGCTGCACACCTGCTGTTTGTAGCCAAGTCTAAAGGCACTGAGGATATCAGTGCCTCGCAAGATTAAACTCTTTGATTCCAATCTCTTTAGCTGGAAAGCATGTTGTTTTATCTAATGCTTGTCTCTGTCTGTTTTAGGCTGTGGCGCCTGCTGAGAAAAGGTATGCATAATGAAATGATTAAATCATGCGTTTTCAAATAATCAAAGTCATGCTGTTTCAGCTATGCAGAAATCCTGTTCCTCTTATGAGACATCTAGTCAGATTCAGAATTTCTTTCAGATTTTATATTTCTTAGAAGGACTCTGAATAAAAAAAGAGGATCTGGTTAAGGCCAGTTCTGCTCTCCTCTATGCCCAGGGCCAGATATGATCACATTCATATTCTTCTTGTGTCGCTGCAGACAGAAAATAACTTTGCAGTCTGATTTTATGCTCTAAAGAAAATCATTCACACTGTGACAGCACTTCAAAATATTTCAATCCTTATTCTGTATATGCTGCTGGCTATGACTGCAGTGCAGGAAAAAAAAAAAAAACAAAAAAACAAAAAAACCACTTCAGTGAATCAGTAGTTATGGGAAGGGCTAAAGTTTCCAAATCACTCCTTTCCATCTTGATTTTGTAACTAATCCCTCGTCCCTGCTGTACCTCCAGTCTGAGATGTCTCCCCTGTAACTCTGCACTACTTCAAGCTTTGGCATCCCTGACACAGTTAATTGCTCAGTGCTGCTTCTGTGTTGCTCGTGGTAAGGTCAGATGGTGCTATGGTGGTTGCTACATATTGAATCACCTCCTGACTGTGGGAGATCTCCCTGGAGCAGGTAGTGAAGGAACTGAATCAGAAAGATCTTTATGGTCAGAGTCCAGAGACTCCTACCCATCTACCAAGGTAAGGTCTCTCCTTAAAAGGATGCTGTTAAGGCTGATTGACCTAAAATGAAACATTGTGCACTTTTTTGAGTGGGCATGTGTATGTTCCCATGTTCTTCTTCTGTTTGGGCTCACTCTTCGGAGCATGTGAGAAACCAGCTGAAAATAAACAGGAATAGTATTATCAAAGAGGACAGTGACCTCCCAAGGTCATGGCAGTGACAGTGAACTGATTGAGGTTAATAGGCTTATTTTAATGAAGGGACTGTATTTACAGGGGAGGTGGCACAGCAAATACAAGGGAGCTGCACCATGAGACACTCTTCTAGGTTGATTTTTGCAGATCCTGAATACAGCCTCAGGCACAGGAGCAGCGAACAAGTCCCTCCCTCCCTCATAGTGCCACATTTAGGAAACTGAGTAACAATTGCAGTCTATCTAAGAAGGCAGAGAAATTTAATTGAATAACAAAATATCAGATCTACATTTCAAACGGAGGAATTATCTTTCTGAGCCAAGCAGAAGAGTTTAATTTTGACAAAAGGAGTTATAAGAACTCATCTGCTTTACCATAATGAGAACTGACACCACCAGTCTCATTTTTATTACGGAAGTATTGCTCCAAGGGACTTCAGATCTGCATGTGTGGTTCTCCATCTCGAAACTGAAAGATCTCAAATCAAATGACACTTGCAGTTTCAGAAAGCCATGATTCTGTGCTGCAGTGAAAGGGCTAGAGACCATATGGCTGCGCTACTGGGATGCCACCCTTGTTCTGCACATCAGATGCGGATGACAATGTGGCTGTAAGAGAGAAGGCATAACTCCAGCAGAAAGCATTAATCAGGGACATTGAAAATGGTAAACCTGAGTAGCTATAAGCAGAGAGCAGATGGAGATGGAAGAAAAAGAAATAATCAAATTCTGCATTAAGACAGACAGCTTAGATGGCTGCTTTCATTTGCATTCATCTTATAAAATTAGTTTTCTAGTTTTACTCTAGATATGGATTTCCTCAGAGGACAAATTGAAAAAAAAAAAAAAGTAAAAAAACCTACAAAAACCCAAACAAAAATCCCTGAGCTTAGCAGCAGTTCAAAACAAATCCAGCATTCAAAAAAGCAAAGATCAGTTTCTTCTCTACAGAAGAACAAAACTGGATGGTTATGCCAGTTGCCTTCAGCTTTAAAAAGCTCCTGCAGAGCAGAGCTTGATGCTATTCTCTTTTGCTTTGCCCAGTGTGGCTCTTTGGGACAGGACACGACGCTGTTGTGAAAAAAACCCACCTTGACAGAAGAGCTTGACATCTCTGTACAGAACTCTCATGCGGAGCATAAACCTTTTCCCAACTAGGAGTTAATGTCACCAGTCCTGACATTCAACATCTTCCTTGCAGAGATCCGCCTCATTTTCTTGGATGCTTTACTCAAACCTAAAACTTTAACCAGCAACCAAGAGGAATGAAAGAACTGTGTGGCATTTAGAGTCTTCAGTGCAATCTATTTGAAAAATGTCTATTACTAAAAGGTGTAAAGCCTTTAGCAGTCAAGAGTAGAACGACTCTGTGTAAATAACAAATTATACCAGTCCATATTGATTTTTCTTGTCTGAGCAATTCCCAGATCAAATGTGCTCCTTCTACAAGTCAGCAGGTGATATTTCTAATGGCAGTCACTCCAAACTCTGAAGAGCTAAAACCCAAGTTTTTCTTTCTCTGCTCCATCATTGCTGTAAGTAAAAGCATTGCACTGAAAATACACCTTACCATTTCGTGGCTGAGCCATAAAGCTTACTTTTTAAATAAGGAAAAAGCTTCCCAGCTCCATAAACTGGGCAGGGCTATGAAGAACAATTGCACATTAAAGAGATAGTTGTGTGCAGCATTTATCTTCATGAGCATCCCAAGTGCTCTGATGTATTGTGCCCCATGATCCCACTCTCTGACCCACAGACAGCTTCCAGGGAACAGGAGCATGTGAAGTCTGTACTCTTCTCGCCAAGTTTGCCCCGTTTGAGCAAACAGACTTGGGCATGCAACTTTGAGAAGAAATGCAGAGCGCAGTGGAACAAGAGATGGAAACACTCTTAGGATCAGATGAGCCCACTGTCAAACTGGTACCTCTGTTCTTTATGCACTGTTGAGCATTTGGATTTAATTCCTCCTTCTTGTGGCCCTCCAAGGAGATCCTGCTTCTGCCAGGTGATCAGTGGCTGACGTTGCTTGTTTGAGGTCTGCTGGCAAAGCCCACGGCAGTGATGTCTTTAGCTCTGTGCAGAGATGCAGGTTCAAAGGAGACCTGGAGTGAGCCCCACAACAAACTTGCAGTAGTGTTGCCTCAAGTAACTTTGTGCAGCCAAGACAACGGATTTTAGGAAATGAATGAATTCAACATTTATTCATGAGTGCACTCTGGGAGGATTCTTAACATCTTTTTCACTAACAAGAACAACAAAACTGGCATTTCAAAATACAGAAAAGATATAAAAAACCAAAGGAACATCCTACTGAGAAGAGAGGAAATCAAGTTGATTTGACTCCAGAAATCAAAATTGAATATTTTGAATATTTCTCTCTGTACAACTGATATAATGTTTTTTTCTATTTTTCCAAACGAAAACTACACTTAAAATTTCTTTTCTTTTTTTTTTTTAAAGTATTAATTCAATATCTTTGTCATGAAGATGGAGTGAATGGTGCTGACTCTCCTTCTCAGACTTTCCTGAGAAAACAAACTTATCAACAAAGAAGCGATGGTGACCAGACCTGGACTGATAAAGCTCTAATAAGGTACAACACATTGTCTGAACCTACGTCAGAGCACAGCCCACTTTTCTTTCTGACCTTAACCTCAAGTCACTGTACCGAACCGGTGGCACAGAGCTCTGTTGTTCCCAAGCTGCTGTCCACAGCAGGGTTATTGATCAGCCTCAAGTGTCCAGGCCCCAGAGCAGAGTCATCCTGAATCCCTTTAATGGGAAGGAAACTCATTTTGAGCAATTCCTCTGTAATAACTATTGCTTAAGAGCACTGTGTGATTTTTCTTGTGCATGGCACAAGCTTTTCAGTCCCCCCAGGATTCCTTCCAGTCTTCTCCAGTTCCAGATCTCCCAGCCTTTCTGCACCTGCATCTCTCCTTTGAACTCCTTCCTTCCCAGCAGGAACCAGGGACCTTGCATCCCTTGTTTCCTGATTCTTGTCAGTATGATTCTATGTCCTAGATACCAGGTTAGATCTGAATACCAGACATCCTACGTCTGCAGGAAAAAGGGCACTGCCTGGTTATTTCCTCCGTCTCTGTTAAGTGCGTTGTGTCCTTCATATTCAAACAAAGCACTTAGTCCTTCTTAGACAATTTTTCTCTCTCATTCTTTCCTCTTATAGTCTCCCACAGCAAGGTCACCAAAGTTATCTAATAAACATGGATGTTATGACATCCTCCCACAGTAACTCTAAATATCATTCAGGAAACAGCACTTAATAAGTGGTATAATTACTACAAAGATGAAAACCAGCACTCCTGAAAACACACAGTGAGTTGCTCTTTATCTTGTCATACAAATTATTTCCATTTTTTTCTTGAGTGCTTTGTTTTGTCTTGCTTTGCTTTTCAAGATCTTCTTTTTCCTCATCGCTCGTGATTGTGTGCAAGAAATTTATATCTCCAGGCACAGAAATATAAAGCTCAGTTGTTCTGAGCTGCCACGGGAATGCAGGTCCACCCAGTTAATTTTTTCCCTTTGTACTGGGTGGAGTGGCTCCGTAGACACACTCGTATACACACCCTTTCTTTTTTGGTACTGTTAATTATTTTAAGCTACTCTTCAGGTTGGTAGCATAGCTCGTTACTGTGGAAAATTGGCACTTTCTCTCCTTCTGTGGTGACTAGTAAGTTATGAAAAGCTTTTCAGCTTGATTTATTCTGACTTCTGCCATGTCTTGCTGATTTTTCTATTATGCTCTAAAATAAGGCCAATTAAGCCCAGCAGTTAAACCAGACAGACAGAAGGGCATGCATTTCCCTACCCAAAAGGTATATTTGAAACAAAAAGACACGCCAGTAAACGGTATCTTTTGCTTTGAACTAAGGACAGCACCGTACAATTATCGTTGACTCTGTTGTCACGGGCACATCGCATTATCACTCCGCTTTGCTTTGTTATTACACCCAGTCACAGCCGTGAAACACAAAAGAGAAGGCTGCTCTGTCAAGTGCTCCGAGGATGGGATTGCTGAACGCTGGATTTTAATAACCTGCCTTGTTCACATGAGCCGAGCCAGCCCCAGCCAAAGTGGAGAGCAGTTGTTGGCCAACCAAAACACAGCTGTTGTAGCTCATTTCGACGTCTACCAGCCTTTCTGCTGTCCCTTTTCAGAGATTAAGCTTAATCTTCTGTAGGCGAGGCTTGTGTCACCTTATTCAAGAACAGTTTCACCGACAGCCTCGGAGTTTTTTCCTCTTTGCCTCATCCTTTGTGGTTTTGGCAGGGAAACAGCTTTAATAGAAATGTACCCAGGCACAAAGCAAAACAGTGTAAAACCTGTGTGGTTCTGCCACACAGCCAGGAGCCAGGCCACAGCCGTGCAGCCAGGGAATTCACAAGCTTTTGGAGAAAAATGCGAGCTGATATTTTGGGATACTATCAAAACCAGGTAAACCCGACCATTTTCTGTGATTTAAGCCAGTGGGCACATGCACAAAACAGAAGCTGTGTTTTAATCTGAGCTTTACTTCCATTTTTTAGCTTTCTCTGAAACCCAAGTGAAATTAAAGTGTGGGAGAGGAGGCAGTTGTAATCCATATGGATCAAAATTTCATAAAATACTGAGTTGCAGCAAGAGGAAGCAGCTGAGTTTCACCAGCCTGCCTGCCTGCCTCCTCCCCTGGCCTCAGCTGCGTTGTGCAAAAGCCAAATCAGAGTTATAAGTAACTCCGCTCCACTGCCAAGAAACTCATCGCATTGGTTTATCCAGAAGGGCTTCTGTACCAAAGATAGCCTCTGGCGCGTGGGTTACGTTTCAGGTCTGCTTTTAGAAAAGAGCTCTTCCAAGAGAAGCTGCATGTCTGTCTTCAGGTCTGTGATTATTGTAAAAGCCTGGATTTGAGCTTTTTTTACTGCCTGCCTGTCACAGCACTTTTCTAATGACCACTGGTCAAATAAGTTTCCCAGACTAACCAGGAAAAAGAGAAACCCTCCACCCTTGGTTCTTTTTCATTTTGTAATTATCTATTTGCTCTTTCTCTGTTCTTTCATCCTTATATTTTGCTCTTGCCTGGATGTGCCCAGTGCCTTGCAATTAAAAGGAAGCAGCTCTATATAGTTCACAATCTAAGATCCCATGCTGCAAACCCTTGCTCATTAGAGCAATCCCACCAGAGTGAATAAGGCTGTTTCAAATCAGGTCTGCTTGTTGGTGAAGTTTAGTAGGTTCTGACCTTAAGTAACATGTTTTAAAACGTCAGCAAAATGTTCTCTGACTCACTGTTAATAGTATAATTGCTAATGGGATGACTCTCTGAAAAATATATCCAAATATGTTTATATAACAATCAGAAAACTTTCATTCCTAAAGGGAAGGAACAGTTGTACTTTCAACATCACTTGTGTTTTGGCCTGGAGGTGTCCTATGTGCTGTGCCAAAAAGTAATAATTAAAGGGACACAGTCAACATAAAACTAAATTTATTGAAATTCCTTACTTGTGCTACTTGGCAATGCACTAGGGTGTTCAGAGTGAAGAAGTTCTTTTAAAATAAGTTTGTTGTGAACCACTTAGGCTCTTTGTTCTTTCTGCAGTGCTCAGTTTTAAGTATAAAATCCGTTTTTTCTGGTTTCATTTCTAGTTTGTGTTCGATCGCTCAGTGTTTCTGTGCTGTATGTGTTCTGAATTTAAAAGACATCTGCTTCACTTCAGCTGTATCCCCACTGCCAGTCTTTGCTTCCTCCTGTTATATGCATGCTAAAATATTGCCGGCATGAATATGCAAGGCAAGTAAATGCAAAGCCAGCACCACAGATAATTGCTGATCCTTCTAAAGTATCCAAACCTCTCATGAGGTCTTTGATGCAGAGGCTGTTAAGCAAGGAAGACTAAGATTTGATGCTCTCTTTGCAAGCAGCAAGACCGAGCATCTGCAATTACTTTATGAAAACAACCACTGGTGAGAATTACATGCAATCAATACATGCAATGTGCTTGGTATATTTTATTTTAATGAAACCCTGCTTCACACAGTATTTGGAGTTTCTCAGCTGCCTTGTTAGATTCCTGGCATCCAGGCGTGGTGACAAAGGAGGGAGCCGCCTCCTCCGCAGCTGGGATCACGTGGCAGATGCTGCAAGTGACCCTGCAAATTTTGCTGACATTTTTTGGTATTTCCCCTGAATGGATGATGTTGCAAGTAATTCACTAGAAACCACAAGGCACTTGGTAGCCAAATGTTTCTGAGTAAAATTGCAAGAGATCTGCATTTCAATTAAAAGGAAAAAAAAAAAAAGTGTGGAAATGCGTAATGCTGAGCGCAGAGGCAGGCGTGACCCTCTTGCTGGTCTCAGAGCAGGCTGGACAGGGGTTGATCTGCCTGAGCATTCGGGTTGTGCCGAGCAGACATGCCCCGTCCAGATGTTGGCACCCTCCCATGCTGAGAGAGCCTGGGATGGAGAGGGGGGGAGTCGTCTCCCACCCCTGCGTTTGTGCTCCGACCCGCAGCCACGCTCAAACAGCCCCGTGGCTTCTAGCCTGGGGCCGGCTTGCATCTGGCCAGCGAAAAACTCGGCCGGAGGAATTTCTATCCATCTGCACCCACGGCCCGTTCCTGCTCAGGGTGCAGTTTGAGGTTACAGCTAAAACAATCCTTTTTCTAGGAACAGTGCCCCGGGCAAGACCTGTCTGATCCAGAAGATTTGATGTTCTCAAGAAAAAAAGTCAACAAGCTTCTTTACTTCAAAGCCGTGCCTTTCCCCGGCTTCTAGGGGTTATAACAAAAAGGTCTTGTGATCTTACACGGTCAGTCACAGCCCCAAGGCTGGGCAATAGCCTGCTCTGTCAGTGAGCTCCTTGTAACAAGTCCAGAGAGGGGGAAAAAACAGCTGAAAAGCAGTGTGCGAGCAGAAAGTGTAAGGTCAGCTTGAGTAATGGATAGAGTTGAGAAAACCAGGGCCTGCTCGTAAGGATTGCTCCAGCCGAGATGGAGGATCTGCACACCATATTGGCCTCTGCCGGGGACCCATCGCCTTCTCTGCAACACAGCAGGGAGGAGACACCAAAACAAGGACAGTGCACACTTCCTAAGAGTCAAAAGAGCATTGTGAAATAAATACTAGAAATATTTAGATTGTGTAAATATTCAGTTGGGTAAAAAGCCAACAGAAAGCGCTCTGCGAGAGCCAGACCAGTCTACCCGATGTGGCTGGCAGTCAGCAGGCTTTGTAATCAGCAAATTAATGACTTCCAGAGAAACGTCTCCCCACTGACAACTTGCTTCTGACTGCTTTCAGCCATGCATCTTCTGACGCAGTCCCTCTCGGCTTGGTGTGATCAACTGGCCGGCATGTGTCACACAGGACGTTTAGGGGAACTCGTTATAGCCACGGCGCTGACGAGCGGGCGGCTGGGAGAGGCTCCCGGCAGAATGGCACTGCTGGAGATAAATGCCCCTTCTCCCAGGGGTGGGTGCTTTGCTGTAGCTGTCTTATGCCTCTTCGGATGTTGGAGATTTTTTTAATCTCTGTCAGCCTGGGTTTGTAATTCTTCAGGGTAACCACTTTGCTGCTCTTTTTTTTTTTTCTTCCAGGACTCTGTAATTGCTTGGCTTCTTTCCAGTTGATGCTCCCCATGCACAAAGAGGGAAGTGTGCTCTTCTGTATTAGAGGTTTCATATATACTCCTTCCCTTAAATGAAACGAAGAGGGGGTTTATCCACGCTGTGTTTTGGAGGGGTGGCAAGGGGGAGCTCACAAGGTTCAAGGGAGAATCTAGACAAAATTACAGGCACACGCAGGGGATGTTTTCGGGAGTGTGTGGTGCCTTTGTGGGTCTGAGCAGACTTGGTGGCTTAGCGAGGCGTCGGTACAGCTGCCGGGGGCTCGGTCCCCCTGGATGCACGCAGGCACTCGGTGGGAGAGACTCCCACTGTCCGTGGGTGGCTGGGGGGATCGGAGAG
Source organism: Limnodromus scolopaceus (assembly GCA_028565335.1). Lineage (NCBI taxonomy): Eukaryota > Metazoa > Chordata > Aves > Charadriiformes > Scolopacidae > Limnodromus > Limnodromus scolopaceus. The sequence goes on from JAOXNO010000003.1 coordinate 4,373,769, forward strand.
CACACTCTGCTCTTGGCGGCTCTTTAAAGAGCGGCATAACCTCTCTGCAGATAGAGCTTGTCTTTGTATTAGAAATGTCATCATTCCCTCAGTCAGTCAGCAGCCTCCTGAGCAGGTTTGGACGCAAGTACCCTGATATAATAGCCTGAGCTTGATCTGCACCAGACCCGGTCTCCTGCTGTGGTGGGCATCCTTGGGGAAGTGCAGCTTTGGGGGTTAGAGCATTCCCAGCGCGGGGAGAAAGCTCGATGCATCTCTGCAAAATGCTCCTGCTCTCACGAGGTGTGCTCCCCAGGATGAATGCCTCACTTTCCTGAAATTCAGCCAGTTTCTCTGCAATATTTAATTTCTAATGTCCAAAGGCATACAAAGCATGCTGGCCTGTGGACTGCAATAGAGAACAAAAGCACTATGAGAGCCTGTTTGGATTGAATTGTATATGTGCACAAGGGAGAACCGGTGAAAATGATAAAAACCCAGGCTATGTACCCATGCTCATGTTTTGCTGCACTGATAATATAATATTTCCTGGGGCAAGTTGAAGCAAAGTGACAGGTTTACCCTTTACTGTGGAAGTGAACTTAAAGTGAACTTACTCTTTGAGATGTGTAAGTGAAAGAACTTGAGCAGAACAAAAAAAATGGGTTAGTAGTCAAAGGTATCTTTCAGGAGATAAATTGGCTGGAGTCTAGTTATTTAACATTAACACCCAGAAAGCTTAAGAGGCTTTAAGTTAACCATGAGAGATCATTAACTTCCATCTCCTTTCACCTATGGAAAATTATTTTCCTCCCATCTTCTGTTTTCTGGCCCCTTTGAATGTAATCAAAAGTAACTCAGCTTTTCAATTCAGTGAAACCTTTTAATCCTGCCTGTGTATGAAACACTTCATACCGCAGTGTGGCACTTCATAGTAAATTAAATTAACTCTTCTGTATACTCCTGAACTGCAAGAGACCCTCAATAAATAAAATAAACCTGCAAATAAAGAGAATTAAGTAGAAGGCTGAATGTTTTCCATTCACTGTAGGGACATGGAGATCATTGGCTCACACACCCAGATGCCTGACTTCTCTACAACTGCCTTTCTTTCCTTTTCCTTCAGAGCAAAGCCTGTTGTCTTCTGAAAGCATCCCGGAGACAGCAACTGCAGCTTGCCTGCCTGCTCCTGGCAGTCCCGCATCCCTGCCCATCCACACACTTTGCTGCTGGAGAACTCCACATCCTTTCCAGACAATTTTGCAGGTCAGTAAAACAGCCAGAAAAACCCTCCAGGTCCACGATACTCACACAGGATGGGTGTTCAGTACAAGACAAGAGCAGGCTGCTTTTGATAGCAGCGTGCAAGCTTGCAGCTGGGGGGTTTCCCCGTGGATTTCATTTTCAGCAACGTTAGGTGCTTTTTGGAGCGTGTGTTTGAAAATATTTGTCTTCCTGCAGCATGTGACCACTGCTGCCCTAATGGCACAGGACAGGCAGGGATCACCTGCCAACACCCTCAAAAAAGTGATATCTGCTCATCCTCAGAGACTGACCTTCAGCACGGAGCACGTGGCTCTGCTGCATCGCTAACCTTCCAGGGAGGCAGGAGAGGGAGACTGATTTGATAATAAACCTGGAAGTCCCACAGAGAAGGTTCTCTAGATGGGGATTAGGAGGGAGGACAGAAAAACTTTTTGGAGTAAATTGCTAGGAATCAGGTTACTTTGATCCTCTGTTTTGCTCTGTCACTGACTCATTCTTCCATCATGGGCAAGTCACTTCACCTTGATCCAAGGATTAGTGAGAACATGCCTCCAGGAGAGAAGCTGGTCTCATGCCTTTCTAGTAATGGCTCTGTTTACTTTCTACTTTGTCCATGTTCTCTTGCTGTGGAGTTATGGCTTTCATGTTTGGAAGAGGATAGTGTGGATTAGAAGTCCCTGTTACAAGAGCCAAATGTGCAACAGAGGGTTCAAAATGGTAGCAAACGTGTAATTTGTTAAAGAGTGAGTTAAATGGGAAGGAACCTGTGGCTACTGCTAGGGCACAGCGCTCGATGTTCTCACTTCATCAGCACACAGAAGCATTTATGGTGTTCCTACAAAGCTTTCAAGATTCATTGTATACCTGGCTGCACACTTTTTGCCATAAAGAGCTGTAAAAGTTGTTGCGTTCCCTGTGTCGTTAACTTGTCTGGCAACACGGCTTCTTCTGAATCAGGTATTTTTATAGTGGCATCACTAAAACCCTCTTGAAGCTTGCCGTGAAGCACTGAGTACCCCCTTTCCAAAGCAGAAGTGTGGGGGGAAGCTGCTGACACCCCTGGGCCGGTGGGATTTCCTCCTGCCTGTGCTGGCTTTGGGAGGTTCTGCTGAATGTGTGAGCAGAGCTCTGCACTCACAGCTGCTTCCCCTTTGGTTTTGCACAGGACTCGTGCAATATGGTAAACTGGGAACAGATCCTGTCAGTGTGGCTTGGGGGGGGCTGCTGTAGTTTGATGAGGTGCTTGTGGGGGACTCTCTTTTCCATACCCTTTTGATGTGCTTGAATACAAGTCTGATCCCAAAGGGTATTGCCCTGCAAACATCCATCTCAGTGAGCCTTCACGGTTCTTCACATTTGAAGTTACTTTGACAATTCAGCTGTCTTGCTTAGGTAATAGCTGTAATATTCCCCTAGAATCTGGTTGAAGAATTTAAATTCAAAACCCAGGATGCTGTCATTATACTAATCTCTTTTTATGCAAGTGTCAATCCAGCTTGTAGGCTGGTGCACCCACTGTGTGCTCCTTCTACACACCACTGCTTTCCATCATCTCCTCCTCTAACCTCAGTCCCCTACACAGCTCTGCCTACCTCTTTACACAAACTGTATCCAAGCCTTCATCCCCAAGTTTCTAACGCAGAGAAGCCACAGCACCCGTCTACTGACCCAGCGGTGTCCGCTGGTGTTTCCACTCCCGGCCTCTCTGTTGGAATGGGTAGTAAAAATGCTGCTCATTTCATCTTTATTAGGCTTTTCAAAAAGGGTTGGAAAAATGAGATGCTGTCTATCTGAGGGGGTCTCAAAATTCATAGGCTCTGTTAACTGCATGGATTAGAAACCACCTGGAGGGCTTTTTTTTTGATCTGTGAAAATTTAAATTCAGCAACCAGCGTTTCCTCTGCAAGAGAGGGCGAAATTGCCACCCCTCGACTCCAAGGAAAAAGCTACTTTCCCTGACTTCCTTACAATGCTTTAGGTGTTAGTGATTAACAGCATCAGCCTTTATTTCTGTCTTTGTCGTCGCAATACTAGATTTTGTGCATACGGTAAGTGATGCAGGCACACCACCTATTGTTAAAATAGACTAGCACTTCCAGCAATGATAATTCATTTCAGCTGCTTATAGTTTTGCCAAATTGCAACTATTTGGGTTGAAACTTCCCGACCAGAGTGTCTGCTTCATGCTGATTGATTTGCTTTAAATTTCAGCAAAAATGTTTCAGCTGTTCTATGACCAAGATTGAGGAGATGTGTTATTGAATGTTGTTCTTACTACTTAGCGGGTTATGGTAGAGGTTTTTCTCCTTTTTGTAAAAGAAATTCTACCACTCAAATGCGTTGGACTTGAAACTTGTCATGTCTTGGATGTGCTTTCTGGTGTCAGGCAGGCCTGTCCTGAGAGCCAGTACGAAACAAATGGTAAAATCACAGCCCATTTTGTTGTCATCTTTCTGGATAACTTGGTTTCCCTGCTCCTCTCCTCTCTCCCACCATCCAAGGCAAGTAGCTCGCTGCTGTCCCCTTTCTCCCCCTCTTCACCAGATCCATGTGAGGTCTTGTTTTCCCTTCCCTCTGTGTGGCGGGGCTGAATCTTTGCAAATCTGTCCTTGGCTCCTGAACTGGGGGACAGCGATACCAGAGCATCTCATGTGGTCAGACGTACCTTTTTGCCCTCCCTGAAGTTGGCAAATGGGCTGATTTTAGTTGATGATATGAGTATGGACAACCACATTTTGAACATTTCTCGGTTGTTACAACCCTTCTGGAGTCAGCTACTAAAACTGATAGATGACATCGTCTTTCCCATTTTCTCAGTATCTCCCCTGGCTGCCAGGTTCGTTCTTGTCTCAGAGTACCATCCTGGCACCTGCCTCTACCCAGGTGCGTGCACTGTGTACCCTGGGAACTGTGGTAATTCAGATGCTGATTTTGTACTAAGTCCTGTACTGCCAGAAATGGCACCTTCTGCATCTGGAGAGGGTTTGGACACTGATTTCCTGGGAAATGCTCATTATAAGTGAGTTTCTTCAGGTTTCTTCAGATTGGTGATTCCTGAGGGCAGGTGGGTGGAAGGGCTTTTTTTGACAAGGAGAACAATAGATCTCTGAAGCTAGGTAAGGAAAGGTTTCCCCCCTCTTTTGTTCTTAATATGATTTAAAGTTGGCAAGAAAGGCTTGATACAGCAGAACAGAGGTATTCACATCTGTCACTGCAACTAGAGGGGGCTTGCTCTGAGTGCAGCCCAGAAAGTCAGGTGCATTTGCTTTCACTGCCATTGGATCTTTCACCAAAGTACTGTTTAAAGCATTTGGTTCCCCAGCAGGATTTCCCACTCTGGTTTCCATGAGATTAATTGTTTCAAAAGCTGGAGTGGATGGAAAGTTTTGTTGGCTAAGTCCATATAGAAATACCACCACTTCTCTGTGCAGGAAAAGCTGATACTTTTAGCACTGCCATGTGTTTCTGTACAGTCTAATATTTCACTCAGTTGTTAAAGATTCTGACTTTATTCAGCCATTATTTAACACATTAAGGAAGCACATGAAGTGGTTTTGTGTTGCTATTGATTGATACTTTTTCCTTGATAATCTTCTCATGGTAATTTTTCAAATTTCACTGTCACATTCACAAATGTCAACATGCAGTTGCAGATCAGACTCCTTTGAGCTCAGGACAGTTATTTGAGACACTGCATTCAAAACGGGGAGATTTTGCTTTGTGTCATTCATTGCCATTCCTAGCCTTGGTCACAAATGGTGGGATTTGAGATCAGGTTTCTCTCCACTGTGCTCTTGACCTGACTGATTGCGGAACATATTTCAGGGACTTGGGCTGAGAATGGTTTTCTTTTCTTGGCTTCTGCACAGTTCAATTAAGATTTCATTGGAAAATGTTAACTAGTGAAGTATATCCCTTCTTCAGCTAAAGCTGTAGTAACCACATAACTATAAATTCCTGTGCAGTCAAACAGTGGCTCACGAGATCCATGGAGTCATGCCCACTTTGGAAATCTTGAGAGGAGGTCCTGGAAAGCCAGCATTTAGCTTCAACTGTATGGTTGGCTGCTTTAGCACCGTGAAGCTCTGTTGGGCTCTGCAGGAATAGTTTGGTTGGCTACAAACCAACTACCATAGGAAATAAAGCTAAGAGAGCAGAATAGAAGAGGACAGTAAAGCCATATATACTGCGCTGCAGCATGGATGAGAATTAACTGTCAGAATAACACAGCTTTATTACATTTTTTCCTCAATTCCTAATCTTTTCCTTGCACAGAGCCAGAGTTTATATTCTGGGCCAGCCATATTTCTAGATAATGTATAATCATGGTTCCCTCTCATTGATTATCTTACTGCTCACTTACAGCTGCTTTGCTGGGCAGCACAAAGCTTTTCCACATGGCCTGTGGACATCATTAAAAAGTGACATAAGCTTGATGCTTTCAGCCCAGAGGGATTTCATTTCCCTTCAGCACAGGGCTGATGCACAACGGCAGCCACTGGATCTCAGCAGCTTCAAGGTGCAGAGGGGAGCTCTGAACGGGGAGCCCCAGCCTGCACGCACCACGCAAGCTTGGATGAGGGCCATGTCACAGGACTGTACTGATTTGTGTTCCATAAAGAACATGTCCTTTCCTGCCACCCCTGCAAATTAAGCAGCAGGTTTTTAGTTCCTCATTAGTTATTAGGCATTCCTAGTCTTGCTTTGATAAAACCAGGAGGTTGGGGGTGGCTTTCCTCCCCTACCTCCTGTTTGGGAGAACCCACTGGAGGACTGCAGTACTCAATTGTTGGGCAGGGGCATTTCAGGGCATAAGCCACAGAGCAGTTGACTGAAGCACTTTGTTCGAGCTCCTCCACTCCATTAGCTCCAGGATGCCAAATGAAAGTAAAACAGGGCAAGTTTCAGTGCAGTTCTCATTGCTTCAGGTTTAAAACATGGCAACATACGCCTGAGCCATCTTGTACTGTGTACGGCTGGTGTTTCCTGAACATGCCTCCTTTGACAGAGATAATCATGTTTTGTTTAAATTCATTCCTGAAGTTTGAAAAACAATTTCTTTATAAGACTGCCCAGTTCACTGAATTGAACCTCTGGACAGTAGCATATTCAGTTTCTGCTGTAACCTACTACTGCTGCTTTTAGCTGTAGCTTTAACCGCAGAAATAGCAGCCAAAAAAAAAAAAAACCACCCTACTATTTGCTTCATTTTTTTTTTCTAATTTTTTTTTTCAATGACACTGGCTGCACTGTTAGTTAGAAAGAAGGTTTGGGGAAGGCATATGACTGTGCTTTCTTCCTCAGCTGAGAGAGGCATTTGAATTCTCTCCGGCTTTGCTGAAATCACAGTATTTGTGAGAACATCTGTAGAAAAGAATTAGCTTTTTCTTTCCCCCCCTCACTGAAAGCAAACTTCAGAGAAGTTCAGGCTCATGAGTCTTTCTGTGGATTATTTTAGCCACACTGGAAAGGGTAGAGCCTGTCTCATTGCAACCAGCTGGAAATAAAGCAACTGCTTAAAGAGGACAGGAGCTAGCTACTGTCGATATATAGATTAGGTACAGTCAGAATATTCTTTAACATTTTCAGCAGTGCTGACATTACAAGCCAAGACCTCTGAAAGAAGTCTGGCCATGTCCTGAGCAGGGCAGAGCATCAGTAACTCAGCCAGGGAGACTGTCTGGGCTTGAACTGGAGGTTACCTTGTAGGTCTTACTGGTACCTTCCTCCAGGGTCGCCCGGGGCAGGGTGGACAGGCGTATTCTCACTGGGCTGAAACAAAAGGCATTTGGAAACTAAGACTGGGACTCTCAGAAACTTAGTTTCTCAGAGCAGAAACTCATGAATCATCATTCCCTGGTTAATATCTGCAAGAACAGGCTGAGGCATTACCTGCAAACTTTGGATCTAAGTTGTCTGGGCTGCAGTCTGCAGGGCTACTTGGGCTGTTTCTCCTGAATTAGTTGTGGTAGTAATAAAGAGCTCCAGCTGCAAATCCAATGCCTTGTCCCCTTCTGTCTATGATGGACTGTGCAAACACTAGACCAGTCCTCATCTGAAAGATTTCTTTATAAAAGGAGCCAGTCAGCTGGCCTTTCTCTGTGGTGGCTCGGAGACTTGGAATGTGCTTTCTCCTCTCCATACTAAGCTGATTTGGTAACTTTCCAAGACTAAACTTCTTGCAAAAGGCACCTCCGGATAGAGTTTCTGGAGGAGTCAGACACCATGCCTCCTAGATATTCTGGGTAGGTGGTTGTCTGATTTTAGCAGTGCTGGGGTTTACTAATGCAGACATAATTCAATTAGGGCACCCAGAGGATTGGAGAAAAGCCTTTATTATTTTTAGTCTAAACAAAAATAGTATCTCAGGCTTCCTAGAATAGTGAAAACATAGAGAGCCATGGATGTCTGCTGGACAAAGAATTTTTATATGATTTTTCAGCCAGAGTTTCCATGAATTAGAAGCTGTTTAGATTGGATTGACCAGCCCTGTCATGTCTAGGTATATGCAATTAGTTCTCTATGCTTAAAATTGCAGTAAAAAACCTGGGGTTGAATTTGTGGCAGTATGTGCAGGGTACAACCTCACAAATGGTATTTAGATGATGATGATTATTTTAATGGTACCCCCTTCAGTAAACAAGAAACTCTGTTTTTAGTCATGAGGGAATGTTTCAGCAGTACTAAAGGGATTTAGGAACCTAAACCCTCATTTAAATGTGGTCAGTGAGGGCAGTACCTAAGCTACATGGGTTTCTTTGAAAACACCATTCCATTAGTTGTCTTCTTTCATTCTCCTCTTTCTCCAGGGCCAGGCTGCTTCGCTGTAGGGAGTCTCAGCAATGTCAGTACTTCTGGAAGGTCTGGTCATGATCTCAGGACAGGGATGCTGAGGAGAGAAAGGACAGACCTGCCCAAGCTTCCCTGATGTGAGAGGGACAAGAACATGCAGGACCTCTGTCCCTGCCTATAACACAAGGTTTTAGGGAGAAAGGGAACTTTCTCAGCATGCTCATTCTGTGGTCTAGGAGGCTTTTATAGCACTGCTCTGACCACTGATGGCAATTTATGTTGTTATTTACAGGCTGGGATTGTTTTTTTTTTCCTTTGCCTTTGTATTTGGAGCCACTTCAGATGGACGTGTGCATAATAGCAGCAAAGTGAACGCTGCAGGGAAGAGAGCACTCTCCAGCACGTAATGCCCCACCAGGCTGAGAAGCTGTTTCGTTTGGCCATGAGCACTTCTCGCCACAGTACACCCCCTCCCTCCACTCTCAGGGATGAATTTGCCTTTGCTCAGACCTAGGCAGCTGGAGAACGAAATAGCCCAGATCACAATCTTGTGCTCATTGCTGCTGTGATAGAAAGGGGACTTTCCAGCTGAGGTAGTTTAGCTCGGTTGTTCCTCTCTTGTTAGATCTTGGCTGCTGGCTGGGTGGATATAGGAGATCACAAGACCAGAGCATTTGGTCCTGGGGTTCTGGTCATGAACAAGTCAGTGTAAATAGATCGAAGTCCAGGAAAAAGGACTTTTCACAGAAATTTCTGAGCGGTCTTTGTTGCCTGCTCGGCTCCTAAGATACCTGGCTTGTCTGTGCTATTGAGTCCCATGCTTCCAAGCAAATAAAGCCCAGCTTAGAATAATCTGGTTTATACCTTTTGTGAAGGTATAAAAGCATGCTGTTAGCAAATTTCTTTCTATCAAATGTATGTATAGACTTCCTGGACGTGGTCCCTCGGCTAGGATAAAAATGAATACAGTCTCTGAGCAAATGCTTACAGCAGCCAAAGATCTGGCCTTTTCATTACAGGCTTCAAACTAACAATTCTGGGCTTGCAAATACATCAGCAAAGGCATCGTGCCTGTGTGGGCAAACACTCCCTCCCTCTTAGTTATCACCAGCTTTGGCCAAATGGTTTAAAGAGCACAGTGCTCAAATTGCCCTGAAATATGGAAAGATCGTCTGATGGCACCTCCAAGCCCCTGTTCTTCCCTATTTTGGGAATCTCTTAAATCAAAACTCTTCCCAGGCTCCAAGGAGAGAATTTCTTGTTCTGATATGCTGGAACCATGGTAGCAGGGTCAGCACATGGTGCAGGTTTTGTGTCCATCTCACCTGTCACCACTGCTGGGGAGGTCCAATAGGACGTGAGTGCAGACAGAGGCTTAACAGATCAAGGACTGTGCAAGCATTGTCCTCCCAAATACCCTAGTAAGGTCATGACAAATTTTTGTGAGGTTTGGTGTTAACAAGTAACGCAGACTGCACACTGTGTTCCCCTCAGTTGTAGATGGTAGGAAACCAAGATGCAGGCTAGTTTCTCCCATTCTAGAAGAGCTTCTGGGGAGCAGGTCATAACATTCAACTAATTCGATCTTGATGCCTTGCAAAGTATTTGAGAGTTAGCCACCACACCAAATAAACCTCTTCCCTTCCTTAGCCTTTGCCCAAGGGAAACCCAAGGGATTTTTGTCTGGCAAAAACATTTCCTTGGGACCAAGGCATGAGCCCCCCTGCAGGAGAGGAAGGCTGTCACAAGCCTCCACCATCCTCTACTCCAAAAGCAAACTGTGCTCCTGATAGCACTCCTGCAAAATAGGTGTCCGCAGCATCCATGTGCATGAAAACAGCTCTTCTCACCACCCCACAGAGTAAAGACTGTGTACTGTGAGGGCTTGTTTCATTGAGGGGTTTCAAAACAAACTTTGGACAGTTGTTAGTCACTTCTCCTGGTGCACAGCTTGAAGGCATCGCAATGTTACACTGGTGAGTGCAGTGAATGGAGCTCAGTGGCTTTTACTGGTTTTAGAAGACGTTCATCAGTGTAACAAAAGCTGGCAGCTCCTCCACTGCCTGTTACTTGGCTTCAGTACCATCAGTGTCTTGTTTGCGATGCTACGATAGGGGAAACAAAGAGATTTGTGTGCATGCTCTGCTTTCCTAGAAGCTGACAGCAGCTCCCAGAGGCAGGCTGCCTGGCTGCTGTTTACATGGATGCTCTCCAGCGCTAACGCCACCACCCTGCCCAGTGAAAGCATGCTGGCACGCATGTGGCATCTCTGCTGACCAGTCTGAGCCCAATCGTTTCTACCAGGGGAAGCACCACACCCCCAGAGAGGGAGGTCCCAGTCCTGGTGTGGATCATGAGAAGGGCTTGTTTTCTTTGGGGAAGACTGGCCATAACTCGTTTTCAATCCCAAACTCATCGCTGTGAGGCGATGCAGCAAGGCATAGGCTGCAGTCAGAATTTTCCATCTCTTCAAAAAATTACAGGCTTGGGCCTTTGAGAGCCCATCCTGCCCTGAGGGATTTGGGTATATAACTATAAGAGTATTTGTATGTATTTCTCCACATAACAGCATTTGGTGTTATTTGTTATTACCACAAGATAAGAATGAGACGGAGGACATTTTCACTAAATAGTGAATATTCAGTGGTCACTAATTCTAGGAAGTCTGAAAGAGAAGGTAATTTGGGTCCTGTGACAAGCCTGGAAATGTACCTGCTCTGAGTTAGGTATTTGTGAGCCAGGTAAGACCCTATGGGACCTGTCTCAAGAGTTTTTACCCTTCCCTTCACAGCCCTCATGATGTTGCAGATACGGTTCTTCCTTGGAGGAGGCAACATCTTAAGGAACGAGAGGGAGAAACTCTGACATTCAGAGGGCAACTTGAAACGTGTTTTTCTTGCAAGACCTATTTGTGCTTAAAATGCTCAGATTCCTCTTTCCCAGCCACCATAACCAGACTGTAAAAAAGAGAACAGAGTATACAAGTCCCTGCTCTGCGCAAAGCCTTGCTCACAGGAGAACGGTGTGACACTAGAAAAAACTACTTCTCTCTATATCCTGCCTCTGAATCGTGTTTCCTTGCGATGCAGGAGAGGCTATGTATTGAGTTGTCTGCTCTGCACTGACATATGATGGGCAGGAGCGCGGCGGTCGCTTGCTCCAGGGCTTTACAGGGCTCCCTGGAGCAGAAAGGTCATTAGCTGGCTCCCACTATCAGCCGTGCAGCGACCGTTCCGGCGTCCCCTTCTCTTTGTGTAACCCGGCGTGTAGCAGCTACAGGGGCGGCAGATTGAACTGGCTGGTGCTTTGGGCAGCAGGGAGAGAGGCTGTGAGTCTCTGCTGTGAATGTGCGAGAAACAGCAGAGCACGAAGCGAACGCCGGCCGCGGGAGTCTCGCGCTCCTGGTGGGAGGCTTGACAGGTTTGCTGCTCCCGCTGTCGGAAGTAGCTGCCGCTCCCAACGCCGTGCTAAGATCAAGGGCAATTGGCTTTCCAGTGTGTGTGTGTAAATCACATCCCTTCCTCATGCGGGCCTCTAAACCAGACGTCGGCAGAGAACAAGCTCCCAGCTGGTAACAGTGTATAAACTAATGAAATATAAATGCCTGGTACAAAAGGCAAACAGGGTCCCGCGTTGCCACCGCTGAATAAAATGGTTGATGGGAGTTTCCATCATACCAACAGCCTTTCCAGTAGAGGCAAGCATTGCAAGCAAAGAGTAGTCCTCAGAGCCTGTAATTTGGTTTGTTCCCGTCACCACTGGTGCTTTTAAAAGAAAACAGCTGCTGCTTTTTTTCCCCCTTTTTTTTTTTTTATTTTTTTGTGGCAGCAAGAAAGTTAAAGGAATGATTTCTTGAAATCTTTTTTGACAGAGGCCTGCATTTCATGATGAGAAATGAGAGCCCAGTTTTTAGTTTCTTGGCCTCTGGTGAGATTTCCCAGGAGATGATTGCAAAAGGATCTCTGGGAAGTGATTAGTGTTTTGTTTGGGAACAGAAAGGTCAGCAAGCTATGGAATTAGCCAGGTAACAATATTAACTACTCAGGACCAGATGCTATTCGCACTATCCTAATGCTCAGTACTTTTTTTCTGACAAGGCGTATGAACCTGCTTAACTTTAGGCAAAGTACATTGTCATACCCACCAAAACGGTGGGATTCCCCAGGGCGTGGAGAGTCTTTGGGATCAGCTGCCTATTCCCTGCCCTGTCCCCTGAGACCAAGGAGATTTCTGGAGGTGTTAATGCTACTTTGTACGAACAAGTGGCAAAATCTGGCCACAAATTAAAAAGATTCACCAGGCCTTGTATTTTATTACATGTACTTTTAGCTCTTTAGTTACTTCTCCAGAGGTATTTCATGTAAAGTCTGCCTTTTATCCAAGCTGTTCCTCTTATATACTTAACATGCAATTATTTACTCCAGCGCTTAATGGTGAAAAGTCCACAAAGTGTGATTCTTTGCTGCTTTGAACTATGGCCGTTGTGTATTAGTGCAAAGTAGGCATAAACACTAGTGTTTTGATGAAATAATTTTTCACTGTGCAAATGAAAAGGACCACAGGAGATGGTGGAAAATCAATGCACTGCTTGAGAAAGCAAGTATTCCAGCTTGGTCACATTAGCAGAATTCACTTTTCCTGGTTAACACAGATATGTGACAGAACCAGGCACCCTGCTTGTCTTTCAGGGCAAAATGTCATGGGTTCCACTTACGATAAGGATGGTTCAGATAAGATGGCAGGAAAATTTTTGAGGGTTTACAGAGCTGGAAGGGACTGCTTGGCAAGATCACAAGGTGTCCTTCTTGGGGAAACTTTCTGAACAAGCTGCACACACATCTGCTCATGTAGGGGACGAGCTGGGGCATTGCAAGGTACCTCTCAGCTAGCACATTGCAGTGATGTCATAAAATTTAAAACAAAGCTTTGAGTATACACTGAGACCCGCAGAAATCCTGGAGGCAGGGATACGTCTAAAGCAGTTCTTAGAAAACAGAGAGGACTTTACCCATGGTCATCTCTGCAAGTATCTCCCCAGTTACTGGTCTCTGAAGGGAGCCTGTGTAATTCCCTACATACCTCCCCATCCCTTGCTGGCTTGGTAAAGTCTCAGGGCTCTGGTTGCAAACATAGCGTGCACTGGTATGAGGCCACCAGCAGATGGAGGTCTCACCAGCATGAGGCCAGGGTGAACTATTTCCGTGGCATTCAGGCTCCAGACTTAACTGGGTGCAAAAACAAAATATCCCCTAGACGGGCTCCTTTTCACAGTAGCAGGAAAACCAGGACTTGGGGAGGAGTTCAACGGATTCCTCAGTTTCCAGCTGAAACTAGCCGATGTCTGATTTCCATTCAACATGGTCATCGGACCAACGCTTGAGGTTAATCTCACTCAGTGGCACCAAGGTCCTGGGAAACAGCAAGGCGTTTGGGAGAAACCTGCTGAGAAGACAGTAACAAGCACTGCTAATGAGCAGGGAGGGAATCAAGCATGCACTGCATCAAAGGCACAGCATCTTTCTGCAGGCAAAAAGCACTCCCTCCTCGCCTACAAGCCAGATGCAGTTCCAGGCCTCAGCAGTAACAAATAATTTTCCAGCATGCCGTGTTATTAGTACCTTTTGACCATTATTCTTGGTTATCAATATTGCCTTTACAGTCATAAATAGCTCTAGCCATGGTCTGAACCCCACGGTGTGAGGCACTGTGCAGACGGGGAGCAGGATGGCCCTTCCACGGGGAGTTCACTGCCTGGCAGGGAAGGAGCCATTGCCATTTTTCTAGCAAATACTCATTTGTCAATTCTTCCAACAATCTTCACAAAGCAGCAGATGGAGAGAGCCAAGCTCAGGGCTCACCCACAGAAAAGCCGTACTCATTTCATATGTGCTGCTGAACAGCCATATTTTCACGTGTGCCTTGTGCATCAGTTGTTCTCCAGTCACCAGTGGGGCTTGGGGAGAGAAAGAGGGGCTTCTCCAATGCAGAGGGAATTGGATGATTCCCTTAGAAATAGCATTGAAATAATGCAGGGGTTGCAGGGGAAGAGGGATGATACGAGCCATCAGCATGTGGGACCAGGAAGGTTTCTCAAACACACAGATATAGGCAACAGCAAAGCCCTGACCTCCCAGCAGCTCAAGCCATAATGTACCTCTGCCACTTGAAAATGTGTTTGTCCTTCTAAAAAGAGTGGTTTAGCATTGGAGACAATCATATTTGCAGCTGAGACCAAGCAGGATTCCTATAAAATCTTCATGGTGTGTTTCCCCTTATCTCATCTGGCCCCACAGATCTGAACAGCATGTTCACCTCGGCCTGTTGGAAGACCAGCCTTGCATATCTGATGTGATCACAGATGGCCCCAGCCCTGCCCTCCGGGTATGAAACACAGACAGCAGTCAGCAGGACTCAACAGGTCAGTGTCTGAGTTTCAACTGGGATGTTATATTGTATTTTCTTTTAAAGGAATGCCCAACTATGGGTAAGGTTTGGTCACTTGGCAGGGAAGTTGGGCTGAAGAAGTGATTATTTTCCTTAGCTCCTCTGAGAGCTTTGGTCCAGACTTTCTGGTGTTTCAGAACTGGGAGGTGCAAATAGTAAAAAACTCCCCTACTGTCTGAGTGCATCTTCCACCTCCTGAAAAACTACTGGAAGGAGGCTCTCACTGCACAGGTTGGTTATGCCTTTAGTGTCTGGAACTCACCCTGTTCCCTTGAGAGGTTCAAGGAGAGCAGCACCAGATGTCCCTTTGCTGTAGTGGACACCCAGAAAACTGCTCTGGTCTCTTCTAATGCTGACAAACCCCCCTATGTGTTTATTCCCCTCTGAGGTTGTTGGAAGCCTCTTCAGAAACAAAAATAAGGGGAGGTTTCACTTTGTAGTGCATCTCCATTACAAGGGTAATGCCTGTAAGGGATATCAAAATGTATTTACACACCCCAGTCCCTCCTCTCCACCTTGACTCCACCAGTCCCTTTGTCCCTGGCGTCTCTCAGCCCATCTTTGCATGTAAGGCTGATCCCAGCTCTTTGCACACTCGCCAAGGGGGCCAAAATTGCGGCACCAGATGCAGTGAAGCACAACCTGCACCCGCAGAGCCATTTCCAGCCAGCAGCCACCAGCTCTCCCCTAGCACTGCCTGTCTCCCCGGCGGCAGGGGTTATAGTCCCTCCCTGCACACGTCTGACCGGCACAGGGCTCAGGAGCTGAGGTTGTCTTTTCAACTGGTAACTGCAGACACTGGTGTGACCTTGCAAGGAGGTGTAGGTATATTAGGGTCTCAGCTGTGGTCTCATTTCTATTGCCCCTCTCGTGACCGTCCAACAGGGACTTTAAAGAGCTGTGTAATTGCATGGTGATAGCTCAGCTTGGCCTGCACGGCACTGCTCACGTTCTTATTTCAGTCCAGCTTCCTTCACTGCAAAGAATTCATTCTCTTGGTTTACTGTGCCCTAAATGAGGGCAGAATGAAGCCCAGCACACGCACACACCCAGGCTTTGTCATTCTCAGTGGCTCCTGCTTAAGCTGTCCTCTTTTTCTTAAACTTAAGTATTTTGGGGATGAAGAGAGAAGCAGTGATTGACTCTTGTCTGTGGGAATCCGGTGCTCAGCCCGACTTTCTAATTTGGCAAGTGGCCTTTGAGTAGATCTTGAGTGTTTTAAAGAGATGGGTCAACAGCGGTTACTGCTAGTTCAAAACTGGGGCAACAGAAGCTCAGAGCTTGTTTTGCCTGCAATTACAGAGCCTGGAGGTTAGAGGACGTGGTAAGAGAGCTTTGTGCTCTCGCTTTGCAAAAACATGCAGAGATTAGTAGAAAATTGCGTCCTCCTTCTATGTAACTTTAATGCTTGAGTTAAAATTAGTCAAAAGCATTACTGCTTTCAGCTAAAGCCTGCAGGGCCAGGGGGTTAGCCAAAAAAAAAAAAAAAAAAAAGGAAAAAGAAAAAAAAAAAAAAAGAGGTATATTTTAAGGCTGCAAAACTTTGTGAT
>JAOXNO010000003.1:4390256-4400301 GCA_028565335.1 Limnodromus scolopaceus
GAGCCGCGGCGGAGGATGCGGCGGAGCCGGGCGCCGCGGCTGGCGCTGGCCGCCTGCCTGGGCTCGGTCCTGCTGGTCGTCTTCTACTTCCAGAGCAGCCTCAACCCAGGTGGGTCCGCCGGCACCCCGGAGCGGGACCCCCGGTGGGGCGGGTGGCGGGGGGCAGGGTGCGGGGTGCGGGCGCCGCCGTCAGCCCCTCGCCGGCTCCCGAAACCGCTTCGCTGTCGGCAAAGAGCCGGGCTGGTCCAGAGGGGCCGATCCCCGGGGGAGTTTAAGTTGGGGGTCAGGCGGTGAATTCGCCCGGAGGTTGCACGTTTCTGGGCTGGGACGGCTGAACTTCGCCGTGGTGTTTGCTTGCCGCGGGTGACCGGCCGGCCGTCGCGGCGCTGCTGTTTGGCAGCGAAATTTCGTGTTTCGTTTTTTTAAAGCAAGCTTCTTTTTGGGGTGACTTGTCCCGTCGAGTGTCCCGGCGTTCAGGTGAAAGCGGGGCGTGAAACTGCGTGCAGCTTGGAGCGGTCCCTGCGGGGCTGCGCTGGGGCTGGGACAGGGAGAGGAGCCGCTCTGTTCCACGAGGGTCTGTTTCACCGTCACTGAAAGTCCTGGGGAATCTGATTGAATTGCTCCAGGGACTTCACTTTAGTGTGTGCTCTTAGAAATAGCTTCCACGTTGGGAAACAATTCAGTAATAAGAGAACTAAAATATAAACAATTTTGTACTGGAAGCATTATTTATTTCCCTGCCTGCTTTCTGCTCTTTGGGGGAAATTAGCTTCTCTTTCCTAAGAGATGTTATTGGGTAATCCCTGTAATTTTAACAATGTACTGATGTTTTCTGATTACAGCAGCAATCCATCAATGGGGCCTTTAAAGTTACATCTTGAAATCCAGAGACTGATTTGACTGAAATGTTAGTGGAATTTTATCAGTGTGGACTAAATGTAATGTGATTTTCCTTTTATAGGGGCTGTTCCATCACTTTAATGTGTTTTTTCCTAAAAATAAAAAGTCTTAAGTTGTTGGCTGAATAAGATTGAAAAGGAGTTAAGTGTCGGCAACCATTTGTTATTTCTAGAGGAGCATATGAAGTTTGTCAAATGAATTCAGTAATCCCAGAAGACCACAATCAGTATTGTATTCCTTAGTAACTTTTTTTTTTTTTAAAGAAACGATATATGCATCTTATTTTAGTATTGGGTCTGTTCAGTAAAAAGTGCAGCACTGAATGGGGCTCTAATCTCTGGGGCTCCTGACAGAGAGATTTTTGCATTGGATTAACTTTCTAGTATTTGACTAGAAAATGTGCCTCTTTTTACGACTCTCGTTTTCGAAAGGAGACTTCTGCGTGTCTGAGTCAGCAGAACTTTCTGTGCTTACTTGACTTCAATCCATTGCATGATCTCAACACAGTTTCATGCAGAGTTCCTGTCAGGTCAGAGCAAACCAGGTGATGGTAATGATGATGGCATCTCACGAGGGGTTTGGGGGACTTTGGGTCTGGAATGCCCCCTGGAGAGGCACTGGCCAGCTGAAGCTGAAGCTTTGCGAAATGTGATGCCCTTAATAGGCTGCAAATCTGTTTCCTCCATACCAGGCAAGTGTGATTTTTTGGAAGGTCCTGTAGATGGTCGTGGGTCTGGGGTAGGGATCTTGACCTGGTGGAAACCAGTGGTATTTGTCACTCGGTGGAAGCCCATTTGAGAGGATGGTGAACACCCTCTGCAGATTTGTCCGGTAAGGTTCAAAAAAAGGGTGAATTAAAGTGATACACATGTTTTCTCAAATCTGGTTATTTTCTAGCTACATAGTTGTCTCCCTGGGTTCTAGCCTTCATTTTTGTGCCATTTCTTTCCCTTATTATTTTTCGGTTTACAGTTTTTCTTTTCTTCTTTAGTTCTGTGAAAAACTCACACTAGCAGAGAAAAGGTCATTACCAAATACAGAAAAGAAACAAGCTCAAAATTGCTGCTTTTATTTTTTATCCCACAGGAAAGGCAAACTGAGGCCAATTACTTGAATTTTAGAAGTTACAAGTTACAATAATAGGTAAACCATTCGCAGACAAAAATGTCATGTTTAAAGTGATGGTTGCCTTGAGGTTATTTGGAGTTCTAGTTGCCTGGTGTCATTTGGTTTCTATATAATAATGAAGAAAAATGCTAGGAAAAACAGCAGCTCTATGAGTTTCCCCCAGGAGCGGCCAGATCCTTTTCTCCATCTTTAGGAGGATTCAGCAGGTCACCATTCCTGGGCCACCCACAGTCCGTTATGTGAAATGTGCTGAATTAATCCTTGCTAACGGCACAGAGAGCCTGAACCATCCTGTGACCCGGACAAGGCGTACGACGTGGGAGGAAAGGTGATATGGCCAGGAACCTTTACGTTTGAGAGTGCTAAGGGCTCGCTCCTCTCGGGGAGCAGGAATTGCCTCCTCTGTTTGCATTTCCCACTTTTAACTCCATCCGGGCAGTGGGGCGCTGGGGTGGTTTGCGCTGAGCTCCTCGGCTGTGCTGAAATAAGGCTTTCTTGTTCTGCCCTAGGAACACCCACACACCAGCGCGTGTTGAAATAACTCTGCTCCTAAATGCTGCTGAGTTGGTTATTTTGGTGCTGGGCTGAATTGGTTTGCACTGAAGTCAGCGGCAGAATGCCCCGTTGTACCTCCTTGGAGGCAGAAATGGGCTCGGGTGTGTTTGCCAACCTCACTGGTGCTCAGGAGAGGTGAGAGAGGTCTCAGTGCTCCCCAGGGAGAGCATCCACATGTGGGTTTGAGCGTCCATTGACTTCCTATCCCTGATTGCTTTGCCTTTGGCGTTCCTTGCCGCTGACTGTACCAGTGGGTGGCCACAGGGGCTATAGTCCCTGGCCGTGGGGTGAGGCTGCAGCACATGGACTGTCCCCTGCTCTCTTCAGGGTGGTGATGACCTGTCTGTCCTGTTGGCCTTCGGCTGTCTCGCTCCAGACTCACAGACACATGGCTAGGAGCAGAATGTCTGCATCGCAGGAAGGTGTTAAAGGGATGCTGAGCACATTGGCAGGTGGAGTTTACAGACCGTCACGATGGGTAGATATGGGGTTTGGCTGGATGCTTTCAGCATCTCCGGGCCCTCCTGCATCCAGACTGGTGATGTGGTATGCTCAGCTCCCAGCCAAACCTCGTGTGATCTCAGCTTGGTGCTGGAAGTGACATGGTCCATCAGGATGACTTGGTTGTACTGGTGTCCATCCAGGAGGTCCCACCTGGTCTCAGTGTGATTGTCATACATCTTCTGAGTTGATCTTCCTCTGCTGTCTCCTCCAGGGGTGGTGCATTGTAGTGGTGGCTATCCTGATTTCTACATACCGCACATTTTATGCATAGAGAAGGTGGGCATAAGCAGTGGGGCTCTCAGATCCTTGTTCCATCTAACTCTGGTCGTAGTGTGTCTAGACTGGCACAGCAGTAAATGCTGGAGGCTGCTGATCCTTGTCTACCTCAAAGCTTTGGTCACTGCTGTTCTCAGGGGAACCGCACTGATTTCAGCAACCAAGGGGGAGCTGGGGATGGCTGTGCTAGTACAGATGTGGGGTAGAGAGAAGGGAGAACATCTGAAGGAGGCAGAGAGGGATGAGTGGCAGTTGGCAAGGCCCTGCGTTCATCTGTGTCTGTGGTTTTTGCAGACCTTAATTGAAAGTGCTCTGGGGCCACCCCATAGTAGGTCTTTTGGTGAGACCAGGAGTAGGCAAATTGTACTGACATCCAGAGAGCTGGCAGTTTTCAGGCCACTAGTGAGGGCCCAGAGGGATGTGTGCATGAACCTGCACTGCAGTCTCCTAAGCCGTTAATAAGCAGCTCCTCCATCCGCAAAGAACATATTTCCTAATGACAGGCAATTGGGTGATATACGAAGCATTTTACGTAACCATCCCCTTCTTGAGGCTTCTATCTCTGACCAGTGTTATTTCAGAAGAAGTTTCCTTGCAGTCCAGGGGACAATCCCAGAAGTGTTTGGAGGAAGAGGTACTTTTGGGAGCCTGAGACAATTCAGTCTGATCCCAAGAGACCCTTGTGTAAAGCCGGGCTATTCTGTTCTTGCCCCATCCTTCCCCATCCAGTCCAGTGGCTTGTGCATACTGGAGGTTACTGGGGGGGGATAAAAACAGACCTTGCACAGAGGCAGCCTGCGGGATGGGGAGTCCTGCATTTCCTTTTCTTTCTAGTTTGTTCCAGCACTGAATCACCTTCTCCAATAAGAAAGAAAGAAAACCCCTCAATCTCAAAATGCTGCTTTATTTCTGCCCCAGTTCTGTCTGACTGCAGCATCTGGCTGGTGCTTCATACATCTTTTTAGCAGCACATGCTTAGCGCTGGCTTCTGCACTCCCCATGTTCTTTCACGACCTGCAGTCACCGTGAGTAGTTGGACTTCCATGAGAGCTTTGTGGGTTAGACATACTCAGCCTTCGATGAGAGATACCAGAACCAGGATCGTAGTAGTGCAAGGTTGTGATACAACTCCAGAAAGGTTTGCAAGCAGTGGAGCAACAAGGTCCCTCTCTCCATCCTTTTCTGTTCCTGCATCAACCAGTGGGATCTTCTCTGGTCACTGACAGAGCTAAGCTTCCTCCAGTTACTCTCAAAGTGGACATACCACTCCACCATCCTGAGAGAGGAAGGCTGGGGTGTTACAGGGAGATGGGCAGCAATGCTAGAGGCCACACCATGGGTACGTAGCATGTATCACAGGCAGGAAAACTGAACCTCATCATTCAGCAGCCCTCTGATGTGCCAAGGCAGATACAGAAGATACCAATTCCCATCACTCTCTGCCAGCTTTGGGGTGGTTTCCGGCTTCCATCCCAGCATCTCTCAGCACTAGCAGGTCCTGGAGAAGCTCTTGCTACTGATCTTTGCAAATTTGGCCTTACTGGTCTTCTGAGCTATGCATCCAAAGTCAGTGGTTACTCTTGTGAACTATCAGTCATCTCTGACCTTGTGCTTAAAGATTTGTCCTTTCAAGGGGGGCAAATTATTATAGAGTGACAGAAATTATTGAGTTTATAAGTTTATAAGGTCCTGCAGAGCACTAGTCCCTGAACTTAAAATGCACCTAGACCTAGCGTGAACAGAGCTACTTACATACTTAGATATTAGCAGAATTTACAAAACAGGGATTTTTTTTCAGAGCAGGAAAGAGCCTATTTTAGACCTCAGTTCCTCACCATTGTTTAAAGGTATTTTCAGGCTGAAATTCAGGCACTGCCTTGGGACATGAGCACGGTTCGGCCAGCGAAGGCTTTAAGAGACTGGGTCATGTTGGCAGCTGGCTGACACGTGTCCTCAGCCTTCCAGATAACAAGGGCTACGCTGCCTTCACCCTGGCTAACGCCGCAAACACGGGCAGGGATGGATGTGAAATCTATGATGCCCTCGGAGATGGTGTTGGGTTTTCGGTTTTGTTTTGTTCGCTTTTGTTGTGGGGCAGTTTTGGCTGGCTCAGATTCCTGGTCTCAGCGCTGTGAAGCCCAGGACGCAGCTGCTGCCTTTCGAGGAGCCAGCCCACAAAGGCAGTGCTCAAAGTGTAGTGACGTTTGTCCGCCAAGGTGCTGGGCAACGTGGGCCAGAAAGCCCTCAGATCTGCCATGTTTGAAGAAGATGTGAAATGCTGTAGCCGTGACCTGTCATGGTAGAAAAATCTGCCCAGTCCATTGCTGAGAGCGGGGCAGTAACAATGAAGCCCGTCTGCTCCCGAGAGCCAGGCTTTTCATGAGGAATGCTTTCTCTAGTCCTTCTTGGCTTTCTACAGTTTCCTGAGAATCTCTGATACATGCAAGGGGTTTGGGAGGGGGAAGGAGGAGGCTCAGGATGCCGGGAGTTAACTCTCTGCCTGCAGGAAAGATTCACATCTCGGTGGCTCTGCCAGGTGGATCCAGCCTTCGCTGGTCCCACATCCCTCTGCCATCCCAGTCTGGCTGTTTCTCTCTGGCAGCACATTGCACCTGTGGTTTCTGCTGTCCCCACTCCTCAAACCTCACCACTCCTACTTATGCTGCAGAAAGGACTCCACAAAAAGGTGTTCTGGGAGCAGTAGGACCTTTGCTTGTAGTGGTGCCGAAAGGACTTTTTGGTGATCATCGGTCAGGTCTGCGGCTGGGAGATGAGTGCTCACACAGTGGCCAGGGCAGTCCTGGGGGTGCTGGGCTTTATTATATGCTGGATTTTCTTTCTTGCTCCTTGCTTCTCGCAAGCATCTGAATGGAGAGCGTGACAAACCCTCCATCATAATCCCAGTGCAAACACAGCTGTCTTTCCCAGGACCCTCCATCAGAAGCCAGGAAACTACAAAGGCATTAGGTGCTGAACTCCCGTTACTCCCACTCAGAGTCAAGTACCCAAAGAAGAGCTTAACTCCCCAAATACCTCCGTGGGGCCAAGGGGGGGAATGTTTCACATTCAGTCTTTGAGACACAGCTGGCAAATGCCCAAAACTTTACTTGTTAAAAGGCGGTTAAAGACTATTAGTGATCTGAGAGGGAGGGAACATCTCACAGAGTAGCTCCGGTGGCCTGGGGTGAACATGGCCATGGTCCGGCCTTCGCTGCACGGCTTGCACTGATGCTGAAAGCAGGGACAAATGGAGCTACTGTAAGAGCTAGGGGTATTTTTTTCACCCTCAGTAAAATCTTTCATGGGTGGAGGACAGTGACTGGTATCAGTAGAGTTGAACCCCCTATTCCCAGCCTCTGCTGTCCCAGCCTCTGCTGTCAGTCTCTCTGACCAGTCTGCTCCCTCCCATACATGTACCTGCCCCCATGGAGCTTCCACTGCTGTAAACGGGGACCTTGACTCGGTCTCCTGTCTGGATCTGCAGCTTTGGGACAGGTCTATGTTCAACTACAAGCCCTCTGTGATTTCTCTACTATTTCACATAGATCTTTTAATTTTTCCCATCTTCAAACATGACTTCCTCCTTAGCAGTAAAATCCTTCCAGCAGGGCTACACACGCTGCTGCTCTGCACGGATGTCTTCCTTTCCTGATGCTCATCTTCAGATGCTGGATTGTTGCTTCTTTGCTGGCTGTCCAGGTTTATTCTGTCCAGCCCAATTTTCACTCTGGTGCAGGTTTGCAGCAATTCTAGTAAATTATCCAGGAAAATCAGTTGACATCTCCTCTGGACTCACTCTGTTCTCTTTTTCCCAGTTGCCTGTGGCTTCCACTGGGAAGCCAAAGGCGCAGTGTATGTCAAAGTCCTACATGGGCAAAGATGGGAATAAAGAGTTACTCTGTGTCCCCAGGAGCTGAGCTACTATCTGAGCCACTGCTCAGATAGATAAACTCTCTTTGTGATGTTCTTCACAGGACATCACCCAGTGTAGGAGGAAGCACTGGGACATGCAGTTTGGTTTTGTTTCTCTGATAATTTTAATGAGCAGGGGAGCAAAGCCAGCGCTACGTTTATTGTGTTGGAAGGAGATCATGATGCTTACAGCGTGATGAACGCAGCATGCATGAGAACAGGGAAGGGGAGCCAAAGGACACGGTGTGAGAAGTGGTGTTGTGTGACTCACATCCCATGCAGATGTGATGCCCTGCATTCCCCAGTGCCAACTGCACCGCAGTCTTGGGGCTGTCAGGAGACATGGTGTGCTGGGTGGTCAGCAAATGGGGGCTGCAGCAGCACCACTGGGCACTGGGACATCTACAGCCTTTGCAGGAGGCAGCATGGTTGGTTTCAGCAGCCACCAGTGCCTGTTCCCCTCTGCATGGGGCCAAGCAAGCCAAGGACACCTGGTAGCCAAATGAACCTGCAGCAGCTAATACCTGCAGCTGTCACCCCAACATCTCACAGCCCCCACATATCTGCTCCCCTCTTGCTAGGCTGAATCTGGCAGAGTACAGGAGTGCCCTGAAGCGTGCCTTCAGTCTGAGCCCTGCAGACAGGACAGTGATTGCAAAAAGCAAACACACCATGGTCCCTCAGGCACACACGCTCCCCAGTAGTTGGCAGATACATCTCAGCGTCAGCCCCGGGCATCTCTGTGACTTGCCCTGGGCAGCTGCCTAAAATGGCCTTTTGGTGTGAAAAGTTGGTGAACGGCAGCGCGAGAGCACTGTGTGGGATCTGGAGCCCAGCCATGCCATCAGAGATCCATCTTGAACCTGGTGCTGTCCTGCTGACCCACCCAGCCTGGCAGGACCCGTGGACGTGGGGGCATCTTTAATGCTGGCTTACTGGTGCACAGGTTAGTGTGAGGGAAGCTGAGCTCTCTCCCAACATTTCTTTTGAATGCTATTGAGCAGGTTTCATTTTTCCCAGGCCCTTTGCAGCAGCCCTTACTGGGATAACTGGGGTGAATATGCTTTCTGCAGATCCCTGCCTTGTAACTCTTTCCAGCTCACACCTTTTGAAGGCTCAGAGGCAATGATCTGCAAAAGCCTGAATTATGTTTCTCGGTAGACCAGATCTTCCTTACCTTGGAGAATGAATTAAAAATCTGTTCAGCTTGTGCAAATCCATTCCCTTTTGCTTGCTGGGATGGCACTGAGCAGGGTTAGCTTTAGGGTATGGAGGTGTCCAGCCTTGAGCCAGCCAGTGGGGAATTCCTGCAGCCTGGCAGGGGAACAGCCTGGCTGGCCTGGCTGCTCTCATTTTCCCCATAGTGCCCTGAATTCTTAATATTTGGATGAGCTTTGATTAGATAAAACTATTGCAAATGTATGGGCAGGCAGATTGACGGGAATTTGGCTGGGAAGAGCTGGTCCTTCCAGGTAGAAAAAAAGCAGTTTTCCTCCTCGTTGGTTAGTATGCAGCAGCTCTGTCACCCTTGGGTTCGGCAGCTACATCCGCAGCCGAGGTGGCTCGTCACCATCTACCCGCTCAGAAAAACTTGGCCACATAACCCACATCCTTTGGCAGCTCTGTGCTGAAATGAAAATCCCCTTTTGGTATTAAAAATGGTCAAGGGCCTGGTTTTGAGGGTGTGACTACATGTGGATTCAGTGTTTGCCTACTTTTGCTGTCCTGGTTGCCCACACTGACCTGTGCAGTCTCTGGTCCTCCCCGTGCAACGGCGAGAGCTTCCTGCTCTGACAGCTGGGCTCTCCGAGCACCAGCCATTCCCAGGCCTGTGGGCAGCCCAGCCTGGCTCCTTCAAGCCCTGGTTGCCTTCCTCTCTGTTAGCGTGTCCTACTTTCCCCCCACCTTATCAATGATCATCTCCGATGCACTGAGGCAATGAAAGACAAGAGCATTCAAGGTTCCCAGCCCTGCTGCTCCGCCTGAGCGCCGTCACCGAGCCCTCATGGTGGTGTGTCACATTGTGAAGCTGTTTCCGCAGCTGGGAGATGCTGCAAACCACACTGCCCCAGACCCGAGTCTGGTGTCGCGCTCGGATGAGTCTGTTTACATGGCCGTGTGAACAAACCATGGCTGAGCACCACTGCTGAGACCTGCTGTCCTGAAGAAGCACCCGATGCTGGTGAGACCCGGCTTTTTCATAATGGGGCTTAATTTTCATAGACTCCCTCAGAGCATTATCCAGCTGGACTTGAAGCTGCTTTCTCCCCAGAAAGTTTCTTCTGAAGGTGGCACTGTCTCTGCAGTGGCTCAAGTGGCAGATCAGCAAGCTTCTAGCCTGCACTCGGAAGATGAGCAGGTGCTGGCAACTCTATTGATGCTATATGTGTGTGGACATTTGCCATCAAATGTTTTGGACCTTCACAGCAGAGCACAGGGCACGTCGTGGCCCGTGGATCCCTTCCAGTCATCTTGTCACCTGTGGTATGGAGGGACCCTGGGGCCACAAGTCCTGGGCTCTTGTCACAACAGCGCGCTCAGCTTATTCTTCTCTTTGTAAACACCACTTGATTTATAGCCCTCCGTCTCCTGGTTGCTCTCCCAGCCCTTCTGGGAAGGGGGCAGTGGCAGGGGGTTTGAGCTGTCCCATGGAATGGTCTCTCCGGGAGCGCTGCTCTCCCCATGGATTTGCAGCCTCACCACTAGCGTGAAACCTGACCCAAACCTGCCCTCTGGCCAGATGTTGCTTCACTGCTCTGCGCTGGGAATT
>JAOXNO010000003.1:4400401-4414646 GCA_028565335.1 Limnodromus scolopaceus
GCCTCACCACTAGCGTGAAACCTGACCCAAACCTGCCCTCTGGCCAGATGTTGCTTCACTGCTCTGCGCTGGGAATTACTGACCTTGCAGGAAGATGGGTAATGTTGACATGAGGTTCAAAGGTGATGTTTGTTTGGAGCCGCTGGGTGTGGGTGTCTCTGGGGCTGGCTCCCCTGCTCCGGAGGGCTTTCTTCAAGGCAGAGAGCTGGGAAATTAGCACAAACTAATTGGAGGTTAGAAGCTCCTCAGCAATTCCCCATCCCCATTCTTATCCTGGTGCCCTGCAAGCAGGAGGCTCTGCACGGTCATGTTTCTCCATGGCACAGGAAGGCGACAAGTTCAGTCCTGCAACATCTGCAGAGCCGGGCCCTTCCTTTTGGCAAGGCTGCAGGGGCAGCATATTCACAGCTGGGTCTTTTCCAAGTTTACTCCTGGCAGTATTGGAGAGATTGATTTCCCTTTAGCTTAATGGGGCCAGCAGACACAGGCCCTGTGAGACTGAAACAAGGCGGATGAGGCTGGTGGAGTTTTGCTTCGGTTGCCCACAAACGGCAGCTACTGGGTGGGCATAGATGCAAGACTCCTGGTTCCCATCTTCCTGAGGTCTTCGTTAGACCTTGCTCATGTCCTGTAAGAGATGTCTTCAGAGCACTTTGTGCTAACAGCCATTCCCAGGGATTAACCAGCAACAGGGAGATAAATCCAGCAACCACTCAGACAAGTTGCTACCAGTGATGCTGGATCTGTCACGTCTCAGTGCTGCAGTGACACTGGAGATGTCTGTGTCCTCTGTTAAATGTGCTGGCTGGCGAGACAGGACTCTTTGGTGGCCTCAGGCACCCACTACTAAATACAGCAGAAGTAGGCACAAGGAGCTACGTGATGAGAAGTTATGTGCTGGAGATGCTTCTCCCTAGTCTCCAGCAGGCTGTAATTAGCTCCTGTCCTCCTCTGCAAGCTCATGCATCTCCTCAACACACTGTAAAGCCTCTTGCTCTGTACCTTGTGGCAGTGAGTGTCACAAGTTAATGACTTGCTGTCACATAGGAAGGCAGGACACAGACCCTCTGCTGCCCCTGCCGAGACCAGAGCGGCAAGAGCCATGAAATAAAGCTTGGAGGGGAGCAGCTGCCTGCAAGGTGGTGCGTTGGGAACAGTTTGCTGAGTGTGCATTTTTGCCAAGATCTGCTTGTTGGAGCTTTCATCAATTCC
This sequence comes from Limnodromus scolopaceus, assembly GCA_028565335.1. Taxonomy (NCBI): domain Eukaryota; kingdom Metazoa; phylum Chordata; class Aves; order Charadriiformes; family Scolopacidae; genus Limnodromus; species Limnodromus scolopaceus. The sequence goes on from JAOXNO010000003.1 coordinate 4,401,614, forward strand.
AGATGCCTGGAGCTGACAAAATGGCCTGAAACATATTCAGCAGGCAAGCCATTGAGCCATATGATGTTAAAGAGACTTCGCTTTCACTTGTCTGTGTGTAGGTAGCCTATGTGCAGAGGGCACAAACGGCATCTGCCTGAGCCAGACCTGATTGCAGGCAGGTTTTGAGCAAGTCCAGTCTGATCTCCCAGTACCCTGGCCTCCCGGGGCCTCAGCAGTCGAGCAGAAGGCAGCAGGCTGGTACAGATGGGCTCTTGGCTTGGTAGACCCATGCGGCTGTCTGAGCCCAGCTGTGGCTTGTCTGAGCCTGCCCCGGCGATGGGAGCCTGCAGGGGTATGGACGCCACCACCGAGTGTGGGTGTGCAAGGGAGAGGTGGGTCTCTGGGGCAGCTTTGCCAGTTGAAGATCACCTCCTGTGCTTCCCGGCAGGGATCTCTGCCTTGGTGCTGCCAGTGCAAGCCCTTCTGCTGCAATTCCTGTCGAGCAGCAGACTGGAAAGGAGGAGTTTATTGACAAGGAATGGAAATGCTGGCAGTTCAGGCTTGTATTATATATGCAAGCAGCCAGCCGGGGCCAGGAGACCGACAGGCATAATGGGGAAGAGAAATTGCTCTTGGAAAGCTTCTAACTTGGCTTGTAGGAGGAATTAACCATTTGCAAACAGAAGGTTGCGTGGTGCTCATGCACAGTTATTTTATTTGCTCGCAGAGGCAATATTCCTGCTGGATACTGTTAATTGTCTGTTTCCTATTAAGATCTCAATCGCATTCCTTGTGACAGCAGAGAGCTAAGCACGTTGCCCCAGTGAAATACAGCCCACCACTTCAAATGCCTGTGATCCTTCTATTAAACCTTCCTGACATCTGCCTCAGGCTAATACCAGCTGACCAGAGCCTCCTGCCACCGAGGGCGCATGTGAGTTTAGGAGGAACCACTGAATGGGACAGAGTGTCCAGCTGCCATTGGCTCTGGTCCTGCTCTGATCCCCAGAGACGATGCTGTGGCATTTGGCAGGTTGCTTGAAGCAGCTGGATTCTTTCTTTCCCTCTCTGCGTGATTTATTGTGAGCTAATCCTATAGCTGTCACCCTTTTCCATCACTTGATTAGGGTTTCTCTGGCTGAGCCTTGAGTCAAATTGACTAAATTGGAATAACAAAGCCTTCCATTAAAAAAAAAAAGCCTGAGCCATCCAGGTCTCTGGGGAGGAGGGAGCCACAAGCCAAGGGGCAGCTGTGTCAACCCCCTCTGCCTGGGTATGGCTGGTGACACTGTGATGGTCCAAGATGTGCCATCGGTGAGAAAAGAAAATTACCTTCAGAAACATAAAGGCAAAGGAAATTGTGCAAGAAAGCAGCAAAGGGAGAAAAGAGCTATCATGAGGCTTCATAGAAAACATTGAGCTTCCATATGTAATTTTAGTATCTTCTTCCTAATGGCAATGGCAATAACTTCTTCCTAAGGAAATCTCCCCGGGTCTTGAGCATCAAGAGTAATGCTCAAGTGGTTTTAAAGTGTGTCCAGCAGCCAGATTTCTGAATCGCAGTCACTTCTGGAACCAGTGACTGCTGGTCCCTGTGCTGGCTTGGGTACAGCCAGCAGTCCCTAAACAGGAATCATCTGGCTGAAACCTGGACAGTCCAGGGATTTCAGGTTTCAGGAGTCTCTTCCAGGCAGTTGTTAAAGGCTGAGCAGTCTCCTGTTAGGGGGAAGAAAAAAAAGGCAAAAAATAAAGTTAGAAAGATAATTATTTTCCGGCCCAGTGTGTGTGACAAGCAGTAGAAATCTGCAGTAGTGCCGGGTGTTCGGACCCAATCTCACGTCAGGAGTTTAATGTTCTTTTTTGTAGCGGCTTAAAAAAGTACGTACGTCTGACGACCCCCCCCCTCAAATCTCCTCGCCGCCTTTGTGGCTGCTGCCTGAGCAGTTGTGCACAGCACACGCGAGACGGAGTTGGCTGCAAAGGCGGCGACGCTAAATCATCTCCCAGCTCCGGCGCTAGCTGCAGAGTGCTGACTTTGCGCTGCAAAGAGGGAGCTCCCCGGCCTGGCTTTGTCGTCCAGGCACGAGAAGCCAAACGCGCAGACACGAGTCCATTGTCTCTTTGGACACGCAAGTTCTCCAGCAGCCCGCTGGGACGTGCCCCTGCCAAGGGCACCAGGGCGGGGGGGGGCTGCACGCAGGGTCTCGCTGGCTTTGCGGTGGCTGGGAGTTGCTTGCACCCCTCGGCTGGTGAAAAGTCACCACCAGTTCCTGTTAAAGCTACAAGAGGATTAATAGAAATGGACAGTGGAGATCACGTTGTCAGCAGTGCTTGCCAGATTTCTTTGGAGCGCTTGCAGCAGAGACAACCCCCCCCCCCTTTTTTAGTGGTTTGGAGAAAAATCCAAATAGCTCTGAATGTTGGACCGCTGCCCCTCTCCCACCCCACGCCCCATGTGGTGCTGAATGGGGCGTGCAGGCTGAGAGGTGGCAGTGGTTGATCTCGCCCAGCATCGTCTCCAGCATGGTCTGTGCCAAATGGACAGCAGACCCTGAGGAGTGAGAACTGCCCACTGGAAATGTATTTTTTTGATCCTTTCAGTGGAGGAAGGGGGTGATGATGTGACATAGGTCTTATTGTCACATTTCTGTGCCAACCCTGTGTGCCACCTGTCAGAAAGACCTGTTCAGGTGTGATTCTTACCAGGGATCTTGGTTGGGACATGTTTAGGCTAGGCAAGAGGATACTGAAAAGTCGGTGACAAAGGGGGACAGTCAGCAGGAGACAGCAGTTGGGAAGGGGGTCAGGTCAGCTCGCTGCCTCTGTCTCACCAGCCCTTCAGGAGGTGTCTGCTGTTGTTCCTTGGCACAGTGGCATTGCCTGCCCTACAAAGGTTGCCACAGCATGTGGGAGGCTGGGCTGAGGCATTTTCCTATGAACGTCAATGTGTCTGTGTTGAGCTGGGTCCAGATGGAGAAACCTGGAGCCTGGTGGCACTTAGTGTTGGTGGCACTTTGCGCTGGAGGCCGAATGCCAAATGGATGCCCTGTATCTGCTGTCTGCAGTTTTATTGCATCCAGCATAAGTCATTAGGCATGGAAATGTTTCTGGCTAGGTGCCAGTCACGAACAAGGGGCATTGCAACCCCTCACCGAGGAAGCAGGGAGCATCCCTCTGCCTTTCGCCAGCCGGATGGAAGCCGCACGAGTGCATCTAACGCACTCAGGGCTCCTGGGCTGTCCTTATGCCTGTCTGCCCTCATATTTCTGTGTGCGAGGGCCCCATCCTGGGAGTCATTTTCACTTTGTGGGTGGTGTAAGTGCCCTAATATCAGACAGATAGGTGATGCAGCTCTCCTGCTGCCCTGTCCCCTGATGCCACATGCCAGAGGCACTCCTGTCCCGTGAGCCCCAGGCACGGGGTCCCAGACAACAGACGGCTGTGTACAGACTCAGGGATCTCACGCACAGGTGGAGGCAGGTGTGCCTGGATTTTTGGTTCCCTGAAGCCACGCATTTCCACCTCCAGACGTTCACCACAACCACTGCTGCTTCTGGCAGGCTCGTCCGTTCCCTGTCTGGCTGGAACAAGAGCAGGACATGTACTCACCCCTCTACGTAGCATTTCCCGTCCTTCACTTTCCATGGAGAACAGCTTAGAGCCTTCGTCCACACCCTGAATTAACATTTCCTGGAGGCATCACACCCCCTTGTCCCTCTCTTGCCCATGGACCACAGCATTCCAGCCAGCAGAGCACATACTGAGAAAAGTGAATTATTTTTCCTGTTAAAGGCAGTGCGGTGCGTCGAATTATCCCATGTAAAATAGTGACTCATTGTCCCCTCTTAGACTGTGTTCCTTGGCTAGAGGGAGACTGTCATTAGTGCCAGGGAGCCTGGCTGCTGTTACCATCCGGTTGTGCCACACAGCCCTGGGACTCTGGAGAAGCTGCAAGGTGGTGATTGCTGCAAACAAGGGTATTATTTTTAGAGGGTGGCATGTCTTTTCGCCTTCTTCCCAGAGGAAGTCATCTTGGGCATTGGGGAGAGACCATGCACACTTTGTAACAGTGTGGTCAGGGGATCCCCAATACCTTCATGTCTCTGTGCCTGTAGGAACTGTTTTGTTTGAGGATAGAAATGCTGCAGAAGGTTTTGTCCCAGGGGATAGCAGCTGTGGAGTGTGTGCCTTTGGTGGAAAGGGGTTGAAAAATTCTCCTTTCCCTCTTGTCTAGGAGGTTTGTAGAATTGGACCTCCTTAGAATGGGAACTGTCACCTCAGAGGTCACTGCCTGTGATACCTCTTCTGAGGAACATGGCTGGGAAAGAGGGATTTGGGGGTGCCTCCTCAGCAGAGACATGGCCTGAAAATGGGTGCTGGGGATGGGATGCCCCATCACCCTTCAAGAGCCAGTTGTGGCTGCTTGGAGTTGGCCTGAAGTATCTTCTTAGAAAGCCAAAAGAGTCATTTGGGGAAGAGAGGGAAGACTTGCAGGAGAGGAGGGTCTGGGTGATAGCGGCTGGTAGGACCCCTCCACTGGCTCCACGGGGATGGGACATGTTTTAGCCAGGTACTGGAGAAGAGGGTGGACCATTGTGCAGCCTCCATCCCTCCTCTGTACCCCTCCCTCAGCTTGCCCTGAAATGGTACTTTATCATGGCAGCTAAAACATCACTTCTAGGTGACCCTGGTACCTGTGGTGCTGCAAAACCACCTTCTCCCATATGCAAATGTGTGTGGGTTCGTCCGCCTGAGCTGATGGGAAAGGAGATTTGTCTTTCACTGCCGCAGGTTGTGGTGCCTGTTGTATGAGGGCTGTTCTCTGTGTAAACCTCCTCATGTGCACGTCCTGTCTTGCCCTGTTGAGGTTTGCCTCCAAGCTGCTTTTATTTGTGGTTTTTCCCTTAGCTTTTTGGGTAACCTCCTCACAACACATCTCTGTTTAGCCCTCTGCAGTTTCTAAGTGCTGGGAGGTGAGGGGAGTGGGGCGGGGGGGTTTAATTATTTGGTTTGGCTGTTTCAAAAGGACTAGGGGGGATGGTAGAAAATGTGCAGTGGTGAAAAAAAAGCCTGAGCTAAGCTTTCAAGCATCCCCACGCTGCTGGGACTCAGTTCTGTCTGATCCAGCCAAGTTCAAGTCACTCGCTTGGTTTAATTTCTGCTGAATGAAACAGCTTAAAGTCAGGACCACATGAGCCACCAACTGGAGCATTCTCCCTTCCCATGAGGAGCAGTCCTGGCAGGCTGGGCTGCTGGTACCAAGGTGTCTCTTGGAATGTTCCTGTGCTTGGCTGATGCAGCAGGACCTCTGAACAAGGGTGTGTTGCACCACCTGAGCCAAAACTTCCAGTGAGCTGTTGCTCAGCCCCAACGTGAGCAGGTACGAAATTAAATACCCTTCGTTAAGTCCTCTGATAGATAAGCAGATGAACTTCAGATTCGTGTGTGTGTTTTACTCCCCATCCCTGCAAGAGCAGACATATTTTGGTTTTCAGTGCTCCTGGGGTGATGTGACCTCAGTGACAGCTGCCAAGCTGCTGCGATGCTCCTTGTGAGAGATGGTGTCTGGCTGGAGATTGGGCTTTGCCATGGGCGATAACGAGGATGACAACATCCAGGTGGTGGCTGTGCTTGAAAATAGAGTTGTATGTCCCAAAACCAAGCTACCTGGTGGCAGTTTCTAAGCCTGAGGTTTAGGATACAGTGCTGGTGAGAAGACACTTATCCAGTGGTTTCAGAGGGACAGTTGAGCTTCCAGGTCCCATTACAATGCCTGAGGGTTGTGGCTCAGCTGCTGACATGGACGGATGCCATTAAATCACATGGTGGTTTTGCAGGAGACAGGGATGTGCCCTCCTTCTGACCTGCTCAAGGAAGCAGGATCACATAGGTGACTCTAATCCTGCCCTTCTGACGTGCTACACTAGCCTGGCTGGGTTATCTGGGAAGGACTTGCTCCAGTTGTACCCTGCAAAGGGTACATTGTTCCCTGCAAGGGCTACAGACCTTGGGCTCCCCTTGGAGGTCCTGATCCTAGTGCTGCCATTGCCCGTCCCTCCAGGGAGCGGTGTACAGGATCAGGGCAGTAGCTCAGTCCTGGTGCAGACCCATGGCCACCCTGTGTAGTTCTTTCAGCCATCCCTAGCTAGTCAGCTGTCCCTAACATCCTGCCTCTTGGCTCTGCTATGTCTGAAAATGCTCTGGAGCAAGCAAGGGGAAGGTCCGGCTGCTCCCCAGGGTGCTCCGGGTTGTCGCTCTACTGCAGGCAATGGGAGAAGAGCTGGCAGGGGCAGGTCTGATGGAGAATGGAGGATTATTCCCTTTCCCTAACGAGTGAGCTGAGACAGTCATCTCTGACATTCTATGCTGCCTCTACCTCAGCAGAGAGAAACGTGGAGCCAGCCAGCCTTTACCGAGGCTTGGCCCGCAGAGCAGAGGGCAGGCTGTCAGCAATAGCCTGGGTTATATGTTACTGCCTTGTTCGTCAGCAGGGAGACTATTGGAGGCGACAGCAGTGGGTCTGCCTGTGGCCACAATGAAGGGGGCTGCATTAGGTGGTGACCTGTCACCCATGTCCACATAACCTCCTGCACGGGAGTCACTCACTGCTCACCTGCTGATGGGAGCGAATGGTGACCTGTGTCTGTGCGGAGCCTCTGCAAGAGGACGTTGTCATGAGGTAGAACAGGCTCAACAAGCCATGACCGGGGAGAAAAACACCGTGCAAAGAGAAGCAAAGATGGGAAGGGCAAAGGGGCATTTCCCAAGCTACAGAGGATGTTGGTCTGGAACAAGAAATGTGTGTTTGTATTGTAAATATTAGAGTTATGGAGTTTTGCAAGCTGATGCTAGCTCCCCTCCTCACTCCTGCTCACCACTCGCTGGCACAGCCCCAGGATGAACAAAAGAGGTCAAATACAGTGTTCTCTCCAAAGGTATCTGTTTGTTGCCCTGTGGAAGCTGTGCAAGGTTGGGGCTACCATGGGTTGATACCTGAGCTCTCCCCTTCTCTGTAATGCAGCTGCTTGGGGACCAGCGCCATGCATGGGAGAGGTCTGGGAAAAGATCAGAAAACATCTCTTCTGGTTATTCTCCGCAGTGCTGGTTACTTTTTGCTGTTGCTTGTGCCTGTCTGAATATTGCTGTTCACCTTCTAATGCTCCATTTCCCCAAAATAATTAGTCTTGTGCTGTGCTGCCAAGTGTACCTGCCAGAATGGGGCATGGATACTGCCCACTACTGCTGAGTGGGCACAATCTCCTACCGCTGGAGTGTAAACCAAGTGCAGAGATACCCATCAGCTGTCCTGGGGACAAACCTCAGCTCTGGAGATGTAGGAAAAAACTTGGTCTGCTACCTGAGAGAGCTTCTCCAAATCCTCCTAGCCCCGGCGGCCCCTGCAGGTCCTCGGCACAGGTCGGGAGGCTCCAAGTCTGAGATGCCTTGGGCATTCCCTGGTTCTTTTGCCAACCCCCTGCATGTCCAGAAAGGCAGTGGTTGGGGCTGCACTATAGAACAAGCACTTCCTTGAGATCTTTGTACGCAATCATTGTGTTACTGTTTCACCTTTGGGGACAGAATGAGACCTGTCATGTCCTGCAGATTCAGGGACCAATGTTCTTAGCTGTGACAGATGCTCTTGGCTCTCCCCGAGTGGGAGGTACAGCTCCTGTGTTTGCACTGCCGCTCTCCTGTGTAGCCTCAGCTAGGTCTCTGGCGTTTGATGTCCACCCCAGATTTCCCACACAATGGCCTCAATTCCTGTGCCCTGTATCCAAAGTTCTTGGGATGTTCTCTTTTCCCTTGTGAGCCACGGGAATGCATTTTTTCCCAGTGGTGCTGCAAGATGGTGAAAGGCAGAGTCCCACCTAACCCCCTGGAGGTAGTGGTGTGACACAGCGGTGTGACAGGGTCAAGGGCTGCTGTCTGTTTACTATCTTTAAGATCAGCCAACCAAGCAGGCGCTGCTGGCTGAGCAGATGGTGAGGCTCTGCGGGGCTGTGCTGGGGGACACGTCTTGCTGCGCTCTGGTGTTGTGGTCGTCCCCTCGTCACGTGGCCTCACACTGCAGCTGTGTCCCCATCCTCCCCTTCCCACATCACCATTGCATGTGGAGGGTCCTCAGCCTTGGCAGAGAAGATGGTCAAGCAGACTTGAGTTTTTCAGGGTGATCCAGCGAGCCACTGAGCAGATTCTGGGTGTGAACACCTGGATGAAGCTCAGCTGGTTACACCTCCTGCTTCTCTTTTTACTCACAGCTTCCCGGTGGAGGTGGTTATGTCTGAATTCACAAAGCTAAAAGATGCATTTAAGCACATCAAGCATATGGCTCCATTAGATTTCTTTTCTTCTTTAGCATTTTAATTCAGCCTCTGTTGTCTGTATGCCCGGCTTTTAGATGCAGTAAAAATGAACAGTCACGGGAATATAAGTAGATTGGATTGCCTCTTTGCTGAAGCAAAAAAAAATTGCATTCCCAAATCAAAACCTTCCTGTAAGAATAAAAATAGAAATGGGTTTTGGTTTAAATTCCCAGAGGTGCTCCCTTAGCTCTGAAATGCATAAGGATGTGAACACCAGAATTGCCACAGTTTTTCACAGCTGAATGTAGCATGCGAGAAAACAAACAGTCACTTACTGGGTTGTCTTCTCCATCAAACAGTGGTCACTACTTTCAGCAATGTTATGCCAGTGGGTCTGGAGTTTACTGTGGGATTTCGGTGTTTGGGTTCCCACATCACCCTTGTTTTGAAAAGCATCTATCTTTTTTTAAACAAACCCAATGATCAACCCTTGTGCTAAGGTGGAAATGGAGCAAATGTGTTCTCCACCAGTATGGCACAAAAGCCAGAGCTTCCTAGACTTAAACGTTGCTTCCTTGAGACCAGTTATGTTCAGCCCAATAGCTCTGATCCTTCCAGGCAGGGCTGCTCTTCACACAGACCACGGGCTTCTGCCCAGGGGCTGCTGCTTCCATGTGTGATTTCTTGGCCTCTGTGCCCTGGTCCGTCCTCACGGTGTCAAAGTGTCCAGCCACCAGCCAGGCAGAGTGTCCCAGGCTTTGCTATCAAACTGGGAGGGAAAACTGAGCTCAGACTGCAGGAACTGTCTGGATCTATCACTGCTGCTGTCAAGCTCAAGCTCTATTTTCTTTTTTTTTTTCTCTCACTCTCTTTTTTCTTTTCCCCTCTTGGATGTTATAATTGAAAATTGGACAGATTCAGCAGCCAGTGGCTGCAGCTACGATTTGGCTTTGAATAACGCAGGCTCAATAGTCTCTCTTAAATTAGACGCCAGCATCCTTCTCCGTGTCTCTTGAGTGCAGTTATTTTAATAGCGAGGAGCCTGACTTCATGAAGCAGGACTGCGTTTCTGCAGTCAGGGACGAGTGAACCATCACTGGTGGGACCAAAGGACTCATTCATCGCCCACAACAGGTGCCGGAGAAGAGTCAAAACCAGAAGAGTCTGGAAAAGCTCATTGCAGTGCCCACAAAGAGACCCAGGTCCTAATTTCTTCCAATGACTGAAAGCAAGTACTGATCCCTTTACACTAAAGACCTCCAGGTGTTGTTTGCCCTCTTGATAAAAAGGGGTAATATTGTTCTTATTTGTTTCCCACTGTAAACTCTGCTGTCTCCTATGAACTCAGTTCAGCTGCACACGTGCCATGTGTGCCAGGCAGTCAGTTCGTGCCACCAATACCTTTTCCTATGTTCAGATCTACAAATCACCGCAAATGTGAATTCATAACAAGTCCATCACAAATGTGATGGATTCACACCCCGCCTCCCCCAAGTTCAGAGCTATTTTTTTGGTCTGAGAAAGAGCATCCCGCTTCCAAGAGGGGCTGTCCTGAGAGCTGGGTCTTCCTAGAGTACAGACAAGGACCTATCCCACTCACCCTCTTGGGAGTCTCAGGCTGTAATTAACACTCAGCCTGATAATTTTGGGTGGCCAGGCACCACAATTATTTTTTCTCTTTTTTTAGGTTTTTCATAGACACAACAGGAAGCAAAGCCGGGGCTGTCAGACAGTGGTGGGGTCAGGAATAGCTCCTTAGGGACCTCTGGGGTGCGTACTCACATGCAAACACGTGTGCTCTCTCTTCACTTCCCTTGGCTGGAAATGACTGCATCTGCAGGTTTTAACCCTTTCCAGCATTTCATATTGGAGATCATGAGTGGAGCTTTTGACTCTTTGTGGCCCCCAGGGCCCAGCCTGGGAAATGTCTGAAAGCTCCATCCTCCAGCCCCAAAGGAGTTGAGATTCTTCCTGCTGCATCTCAGCCAGATGTTTCCAAACTTCTTCCTATTTGGCGCCTGAGGAAGCGGGCATGAAAATGTCCTGCATGTGAAACACCTCCTGTCCCTCTCTGCTGATGTTCCCAGGGGACAATCCCATCCCAGCTCAGCTTGTACCCACAGCCCAGCCCTTGCCCCCTTCTGTGGGGCAGCAAGTGCTGGGATCACCTGGCCACCTGGCAGCCTTTCTCAGCAGCTCTGGATCTGCCCTGATCCCAGGAGAGCAGAGCTGTCAGTGCTGCAGATGAAGGTCGCCAATGCTATGGATAATAGTATTCATGCTTTTTTTGCTGCTATGGCAAATACCTCACCTGATATATTTCAGCACTTCATTTGCCTTTTTTATGACTGTCACAGTGGCAGCTGATAGCCCAGAACTAATGCATCTGGGACCTCCTGCCACTTCCAGCAGCAAAGTAGCAGAAACTGCTGAATTCCAACATTGCAAAATTAAATTCTGTTGAATTTCCACTCCCCTGGTCCAGCACAAAGCTTTAGTTTCCCTGGTTGGTGTTTCAGTCTCTCTCTGCCATGGCAGCCTTTCTCAATGCTTTGTTCGTCATCAATATCTTTCTATTTTTATGTCAACTCATTCCCGAAGTATTGATCCCACAGCCAACTTAGAGGTACTTTACTCAGAATCTGCTTTCTCCCCAGTATTTCCTATTTAAACACCACCTGCTTTCCAGTTGCTTGTGCCCCTCCCAGTTCACCTTTTAAAATTCATCTTCTCTGTTTGAACTATTTATTTCCTGTGGTATGTCACATCTCATGTGTTACGTTATCTGAGTGAAGATCTACCACATATGCTTGATCTATAGAAACGACTAATTTTATAGACAGATCAGGCTGCATGGGTATAAGCTGTGCTTAGTAAATGCCATGTTGATTTTATTCACCTATCCAGTGACACACACATTTTTTGTTTTCTTTCCTTCAGACTGTTTTCTAAAGCCTTGGTAATGCTGATGTCAGCTTAGCAGGCTTGTCACTGCCTGAATCCTGTCTCCTAGCCAAACTCTTCCAACTTGGGCGCTGGATTTGCTGTTGTGGTTGCAGAGAACCTCCCTCCGTAATTTAGAGTCCCTGCAGCCAAAACAGCAAATTCTTTCGCTGCTGCTTCCAGAAGTCTGGGATGGGCATGATCCAGTCTTTCCCTCACCTCACACATGTCTGGCTCTCTTCACAATCAACTAGTACACCTAAGTAGTCACAGCTTTAAAATGCATTCCCTTTTCCAAAGAGAGCTGGCAGGTCATGGAAACCCCAGATCCTGCTGCGGTATTGATGTCTCACCGCTGCAAGAGAATAGATTCAGTTATGATGGGACAGCATTAAACGTGGGCTGTAGGCGGAAGGAGGCAGTGCTTTGCCATTTCATGCTCCCGGGGAAAGACTGAAAGCACTTCAAGCACGGGAGACTCCAAAATACACCTGAGCTCCCTTTCAGGCTCATCTCAGTCAGTGATTTCTGGTCAATGTCCCTGCCTTAGCATGGGGGGTTCGGTCCCTTCCTCTGCATCAGTCCTATTCCCTTGCCTCATCCTTTGAAGATGCAAGGGACAAATGTGATATTGCCGTCTGTCCATCTCAGTGAAAAACATTTTGGCTTTGGATCACGGAAATACACTGTCTTGATACTTATTATCCAAATGGTGATCCAGCAGTTGCCAAGGGTCGATGTTTTCTCCCGTTAGAAACTCAATATACCTTGGCTAAATGACATTCTTGCTTTCGGATGCAATTGTGGTGATGATAAATTTCCCAGGATTACCATTGCATGTGGTGGAATCTGGGAACCTCAGTAACAAGCTATAAAGTCAGGACTAAAGCCAGGATGTGAAGAGCTTGGCAGCTCCCCCATGATGGAAGATCCTGCTGTACTCAGGGCAGTGGTGCCAAAACACAGTACAAACCATTAACTTATTCTGACAATACTCCCTCTTCAACACGGTAATATATTTCAGTATTCCTTGACCTTCCCAAGCTTCTTGGAGTCCCAGGAGCATCGCAGGGATGGGTAAGCCGGTGGTACAGGGGATGGAGTGATTGACTTGCTCTCAGCATGAACTAGTGGAAGAAGAGGGATGTGTAAATGTCATTGCCCATCTGCCCCCTTCCTCCCTCCTCCTCCTCCCAGTCCAGGCTGTATCCCAGATCTGATGGAAGAAACAGGAACAGGTCAAGAATTGAACCTCTCCCTGGCTCCCCCTCCATCTTTTCTTTCCTCTCCAGCTATGCAGTTCTGCTGTGGACCCCCTTGAGCTCAGCCTTCTTAAGGTGGGCCATTGCCTGCTTGGGGCAGGGGGTGAAGGTGAGGACAGGATGGGGACAGCAATTAGGGGACAGGACAGTGAGAGACCTCAGGATGGGAGCGCACTGTGGGATTGCATGATCAGGTAGTTGGGGTGGAACAGCCGGGGATGAGGGGGGTTTGTGTTTGAATGAAAACTGATCTGTGATCATAGAGCTGCACAATGAGGACCCACTGTCTGGTGATGGGAGGAGGACTGGGAGGGGAGCACATCAGCAGAGATGTTGCAGGTGCTGGGGCTGATGGATGGTGAGCAGGGGACGGCCACAGCTTGAGGTCATGGGGCAGAGCTGTGTCAGGTGGCAAAGCCTGGTCTGACGGGGGCTGGCTTGTGTTAAATCACTGTCTGCAGCCTCCTGCTGGCTCAGACAGGACCCAGAAGCCCCGGAGGGGCTACTGCTGTGACGGTCAGTGTTGCTCTGCCAGGCAATCCC